>OOFC01019051.1:0-23699 GCA_900323345.1 Pseudochromis fuscus
CTTGTTGGCAGGGCTCTGCAATGTTTTCAGAAGCAGAGACTTCTGGCAGCATCGCTCAATATGATGGAGAAAAATGCCTGCTGCTAATGAAAGCCAGCAGTGTCTCTCCAATTGGACTACAACCCAAAAGGCATTATGTAACTGAGATACCGTAAACATTTCAAAATTGTCTCTCAACAAATTATCAGTGTTTATTTTTTCCACATTATATCTGATATTTTTGAAACAGTTTGTAATTGAAGGAAAAGCTCTGAATGTAGAGTGAGTTTCTTTTGAAACCAAGGACATTTAGTCTGCAATTATTTTTCTACTTCATTATCAAATAGTCCTTTTGGCCAGCAGATTTCCAAAGGGCAAACACCAGGCATAGTTTCTAGATGTTATTTGTAAGGGTCTAATTTGTATCAATAAGCAATCAAAATACAAAGACTGACGTTGTGGCTTTGGGTCAATGTTCGATGTTTTACTTAGGACATGTAATTTGAGTTCAATCGCTCTGACAAACTCAAGATCCTGCCTTATCGGAGACGTGCAAATACTGCATCTGCAATAATCAGCGACTGGTGAATGCTCCCCTTTCACTGGTGTTTTGATAGTTGTGTTTTTGGCCTGAGCCCAGTGCTGCACCTACAGTATGTATTAGTCAAATATTTATCTTGTTCAGAAATACGCGGCTATATTGAGATGGGAATAGGGTAAGATGATTTAATGGGCACACCAGAGGACCTTCTTGGGTGCCAAAGTTTTGCAATTTTGGTGGTCTTCTCTCTGAGATCAGACACCCAAAGGGTCGTTTAGGAGACCACGAGATGCCATGATTCAAGACCCACTGAGGGGACATGAAAGTGTGCAGAAGATGGAAGGGTCTG
The DNA here is from genome assembly GCA_900323345.1 of Pseudochromis fuscus. NCBI lineage: Eukaryota > Metazoa > Chordata > Actinopteri > Pseudochromidae > Pseudochromis > Pseudochromis fuscus. The sequence continues at coordinate 870 of OOFC01019051.1, forward strand.
GATGGCAATTACTGCTCATCAAGGAAAATTTCAAAGGGTGACTAAATTGTTGAAAGTATTGCATATGAAAGATTTACAGTTTTTCCCCTTGGTGTCTTCCCTAAAGAGCCGGGGTGGGGAAGCAACATTTTTATGTCTGCACAGACATCATCGTTACACAATTAACTGTAAGCTCGTCTTCACTGGAGGAAATTTTTTTAGACCTATGAAGTAAATCAAAACTTAAATTTGAAACGCAGAGACATTCCAGCTTGTCCAACGTACATATTTGCTGTACTGTTTACTGACTCCTGCTCAAGCAGAATAGAACCATTTGATCCCACTGAAATAACAGGAGTGAGACATTAAAGACAAAATCTGTCTCAGTCTTTATTTGGACTTCTAAATCTTCCTCCCTTTGACTTTTATGCTGCAGACCAGCATAGAAAATGTGATTTTCCAGTATATTAAATGAACCAACTTTCACTCAAAATAGATTGAAGGAACACTTCATCCCTAAAGCTGTTTCCTCTGGAAGACTCTTTGCCGTATTTGAGACGTGAAGAAGTTTCTAACTTACACATTGCACTTCATATATCACAGTTACTGTCAACTGTCATAAACTTAAAAATAATATTTGTCTTGTTGTATTTTTCTCCATGTCATGAAATTTGACGAAATGTTCTAAAGTGTCTTTTTGTGTTGTCCTTTGGATAACCAACCACAGGAATAGATATTTCCAGAAGGCTCTACTAAAATTACAGCATGAGGGGAACAAATCAAAACACTTCTGCTTTTTCACTTTAAAATGTAGTAACACTTAACCACTATACGTTTCTTGGTTTCAAAGCATTAAAAATACTTGTAAATTCAACCCTAAGTAACAATTTATTCATTGTTACTAATGATGTAGAGGTAAGTGTAGTGACTGAGGGGCCGAACAAATGTTTGCCTCCTGAAAAAGATTTTAACACAAGCACACACTGGTTGTATATATTAAGGATTATGCACAAAAGTGTGTTGTGTATGGTTGATTACAGCCACATTATGGGGAAAATACCAAGTTATTATTCCCAAATAATAACTAATAGCCTATCAAAAATGGCATTTCATTCAGCAATACAATTTTTAATTTTTGATAAACTCAGACAATATCATAAAGAACCTAACTAAATGCTAAAGAGCTGAGTTAAACTGTCTCACCTTTTGTTTCACAGCGTGAAAAGACAATAATAAATATTTTAAAATTGATTAAAATATCTGTAAGATGTCTACAAAAATTATCCTCTGTCTGTATGTGAGTAGTCAACTGTTGTCGCTACGTGCCAATTGCCAAAGTGCTTACTCCTGCGGGGATCGGCCGGGGGTTCCCACTCGCTCTGACTTTGATGGTGTTGCAGGGTTTGGACCTTACAATACTAGAAGTGTCTGATGTATTGATTAATTAACTGATTGACTAATGTGGTGTTATAGTAACACAATTGGATGAAAACACATTGAATAGAATTACAGCACTTTGGCTGACTATGCTGTCTTTTTAAAGTGCTCTATAAATAAAGTTGAATTGAATTGAATTGAACTGCTATCTAGCTGACATGTATGTAGTAGGCAGGCTACTAACGCCACACTGTCTAGGTTCAGTAGTTGAGTAAATCAGTAAATGAATGCAAGGTGGCACCTCTTTTCAAAACAAAACATCAAGTGTACAGACACCAGCTTGCATGCATCTTTATTAAACTAAGTCAAAACGCAACTGGTGTTGGTCATAATTTTTAAGGTGTTTGAAGCTCGGAGTGGGAGGACATGTTAGGTTTTGACAATGGCAGTCTGCAACGTAAACCCTGGTCCTGTGGTGTTTAATTTCATGAACGGATTCTTAAACCACCTTTGAACATGGTAGATGTATTGACAGACATGTCTGCATATGTATGTATGGTCTGCTTAATTTAGAAAGACACATTTTGAAACGCAACACATCCAGACTTAAGAATGACCCAGCAGGGAAATAGATTATTATTTTACAATACAATTACTACCTCTTAATACTTTTTTCTTTATTGCTTGTGTGTTTTGTCTCTTGTTTTGTCAAGAGAAGACCTCATGTAACATTTTGATAATCTGCTGTGAACCTTCCTAAAGGTTTCATAACGTGGAGAAACTTGGGTGGCCGTGATAAATGACATTTGACATTGAGAAGTGCTTGTGTTCATTACATCAGTGTTCCCTAATGGTGCTTCTTATTTTAATGGGCTGGATTATATGAAAGGCCGTGACGTTTATATTGAATCTGTTGCACCTAATTAGACTGGAATGGTGGATGGAAGGGTCTGCTTATTCACAGGCACAAACCGCCCCGATTCACAAATACCCTTTAATTTAATGCAACCGCAAAGCTTTTTTTGTTGTTGTTTCAGGTACAGTGTCTCCCTGTTACATTTATTTCAGCAAACCTCAAAATGAATGAGGACGTACATGTCATATTATTGCAGCACGAAGTCTAATTTGGCAAGACATGAATTTCTATGGCACGGTCTAAATTTGCACAATACTGCAAGGCTTCAGGGAGTTCAGGTTTCAAAGTATCAAGGCTCTAAAATTGACGTTATCTTTTGTTGTGAGAGCTGAAATGCCACAGGGGAGCCATCTGAGGCCCAGTGTGAACTGCTATTACACAGTCTCTAAGCAGCAGCAGTTATCTGGCCTGACCTTCTCTTATAACCAGGGCCAGGTTTCCTGAAAGCATCTCTGCGTTACAGTAAGTTCATCTAGGTTTCACTATAAGCTAATGTGCAAACTTGATCTCAGTGCAAAATGCTTCTAAGAAACTTCCAAGTGCCCTTATGTCACTTAGTGTAATTACTTGAAACAGGACTAAAGGTTTTACACAGAAAATAATAAATCATAAGTCCGGCCTCACGGTTTCATCAGATAGCCATGCACAAACAGGCCTCGAGGGAGGGAAGGGACAGGTCCCACCCACTCACTTTCTCAGCTGGAGAACAGAAAGACAGACTGTAGCAGATGCTCACTGCGTGCCATATAAACTGCATGAATGTGCCTCTATGATATACAAGTGACTCACCCCTTTCTAACAAATGCCTTCATTTTAATTTCAATTTACTGTCATGACAGCTGCAAGATAAAATATCACCAGAGCAGATATGGCTGCTCACAGAGCCGAATCAGAGGACATGATGACTACCCACCTATTGAAGGCATGACTGAATCTCAGGGCTGCTGCCAAGGGAGGGAGATCCCCTGCTAAACAATATGATATCACTTAATCCCGCTCCTATTCCCTGAGCAGTCAAGCCCACATAGGCTTTCCACTCAGTAGTGATGACTGGGCTCTCTGCTGATGAAAGAGAGCAGAGGACCATTAAACCTTAGGACTCATCGGCTCATCTGAGTAATCTGGACCAGGCCCAGAGTTCGGGGAGCGAGCGAAAGACGCTTGATGGAGAAACAAACAACTGACGAACATGTATAGAATTTCTGTCATTTTTATGGTTCATTTGTTAAAGCTGGACTGTGAACAAAATTCATTTTTCTAAAAAATGAGCATACATGGGGTAAATATAACCTTAGCGATTGACGAAGCGACCACCATGAACAACAGGGATTAGTGATTGGTCGTGTGCACAGTCACGGCACTTTGTCATTGGTTGGACGCACATTAACAGCTCATTCATGTCTCACTGATAATTGGTCGGTCACTGAACGCAGTCAGTACACAGAACCACAGCCATGTGAGTGTTACTATAACATTCACAGAGAAATCCTGGCAAATCTCTTCAAGTGAGAGAAAAGTCTGCTCAAAAGGTTAGAGTAGATGAGAAGCTAAAAAAGAGCCGTGGATGTAGAGCAAAAAGTCACAAAGTTGTCAATAGTAACCAGCTGTTACTTGGTTGCATCTGTCTTTTGAACACAGCCTACTTTAATCTGTGATTTTAAAAAAGTGCTTCATTATCATTTTTAATCTTTCAAGGTTACAGGAATACCACTGCAGTAAGTTTTGACCATAGACTGTATATAAAAGATGGATGTAGTCACCAGAAACATGACACCACTGTAGAGGTAAGTGCAATACCAGTGATGTCCACTAGATTCTGACTCCAAAATATATCAGACTTCATCAGACCTCCATTCAAAATGTGTCAACATCACTAATGAAACATTTTTTCAACAACTGATTCTGATGTTATTTGCTATAGGAGCTATAAAGTCATTTCTTATCAGTGTCTTGGTGGTCCATCTGAAAACAGACTCTGGTTTGATTGATAGACCTGGATGTTTCATTACTCTTATTCAAATATGGTCACTTCTGGCTCCAAAGACCAAGATGCCAAACTCTAGGCTTCAAAAACCTGTCCACAAACCAAGCAGTGACGTCACCGGTTGTGTCCATCTGTTACAGAAATCATTTTGATATTGCCACATCCAGACCCGTGACAGACTCCAAATGTTGGATAAACCCACTACTTTTAAAAGTGGCTTAAACACATAGACCGTGTAAAGAAATGAGGACCTCAGTTCGAAAATCAACAGTTTCAGTCATTAAATATTCAGTCGATACATTTTCCCACAAGTCATTCAGACGTCATTAGCTAAAGTCAACTTTTCTCATCAGTGATCCGATGGTTCATCTGAAAACAAGAATCATCACCAAGTAGATATCAGGCTTCAAAAAGAGGAATATTTAAGGGGGTGGTTCATCTGATTGACAGGTCTGTTCTCCAATGAGTCCAGCTCTGAACTTGATTCTCATGCACACTGAAGAGTGATCTCAGGTTCAACAACCAACATGGTGACATTCAGTCCTGGCTTCTTCCATGATATTCACCCTCTATGGTTAAAGATAACACTGAAAAAAGCATCGTATGGGTGTTCAAATATAAAGCTGAACAACTTTAACTACCTAAAGTCACCCTCTAACTTCAGTAAGGTTGACTGATTCAAACATCACTGCACAATGGATGCTGCTGTTAAATGTTGTACATGTGGTTAAAGCAGGGTGAGGGGATGCCTTTTATCAGTGTCTGTAGGTTATTCAAGGCTATGACGTTCTCCAGTCAGTTGTGTACCACAGATGTTGACAGTGTGTCTCCCTGCAGCGCCAGCTTTTAGATGTTTGTCAGCTGCTTCCATGGGAAATGTTCAGGCTTGTAGCTTAAACACTTTTTCCACATATATGTCGTCTTTTAACAAATGGAAGAATATGAAGCATCGCTGCAGACGTGTTGCACCCTGATGGTAAATTCTCCTTTGTGGCCTTTGTTTTATGAACTTTCCAACCTCGTCTTCCTTCATTTTCTGTTCCGTCGACTGATGCATAAAATAAAGTCATACAATACCAGAAAGGAAACAGTATCTAATCTGCTCATATTTAACAGGATTATGAGAAAATGTTACTATAGTTTTAAAGAGCATGACAAACTTTTTACTCAATCTCATCCTGCCTCTCCTGCTCACTTGTATCAGCTTTATTAAAATCCCAAATGTGCAGTACAGAGCATCTACTGTAGCTCATTTAAAAGTTGAAAGAGTGGGTTCAGCCTGCAGTTTCTCTAACTTCCGGAGCATATAGATCAGGGAAACCTGCCAAAAGCCTTCCTGCATATTGGGCACATGTGTTATGCCACACATCAATGACTGACATTTGATGTTTTCCACCTCTCCACTTCCACTCCCCTCATCCCTCCTCCATCTCTTCAGGCTCCTCTCACCTCTCTCCTGCTTTGTGCTTCCACTTTTTTCCCCCCTCCTCTTCTTTCCTCTCTTCTTCGTCTCCTCCTCCCCTTTGGTAGTGATTGTGATGGAGAGGTTAATCCGGCCGGCATATGGTTGCCATCGGCGGCAGATCTCCCCATAATGGTGGATGGACAGTGTAGGGTAATCACGATCTTTGATCCTCCACGAAACCCTCAGCTCGCGTGGCTCTGATTTCCCCGCATCGCTGCCACGCTGAAATGAGGAGGCCCTGCCGCTCTGGAAGTCATTTTGGGCTTATTACTTAAGCCTCAGCGTATCCCCATTGTCTTTGCAAGCATTGGAAATGACTAGAGGCTGTGCTTCTGTGCAGTCAGCGGTGTGGGTATTTCCTCTAACTGTGCCGCTTTGTTGGCCAACTTTGTGCCTTCTCGCCCTCTTTCCACGGCAGCCAACTTTTGATGAGAGCTTTAATTTGATGTTGTTAAGGTTGTATGGTTTCAACTTTGCCATTTCTTTGGCTTATAATAGTCGAGGCTTTTTCCCATGCGAACGCGTAGCCTTTTGGGCGACGTCCTAAAATGGCCTCCAGATTTATTGGTGAGTTTTTTTTTTGTTTTTTTTTTTCTTCGCGATCCGAGCCAAAGCAAGAACATTACTCAGCAGCAATTACTACAGCAGTTGACAGGGTCGCTGCTCGCCACAACCTACGCACATCCAAACGCCTAGGTGTGTAGTGATTGAGCACTGCAGCGCTTTTTGAAAATGCACAATTACAGCTTACGGACTTGGGTTTGGTGACAGTGTCATCTTGGCGAGGCTGTAACAGCACACCAGCCGAGCTCAGGACTGTCACCGGGGCAATCACCAACACCTCAGCAGTAATTAGAGTAAGACTTAGAGAGGGCATCAGTCACGTCCGTGTTGCAGTGACTCATGACCCCCTCAGTAGAGCCGATGCACACACAACCACACACACGCACACACAGCTCAGGCCCGCCTGCACACACGTGGAACCAGTCAGCGGACACTGAGCCCGGCCTGGTCTTAAGTAAAATGTAGAAGCTTTGAATGGATGATCTGTTTACAGGGAGAAGAAAGGCCGGCTATCAGGTTGCCAGATCTGGAACACATTGATGTTGATGCTGCACCCATTGTCAGATGAAACTCTGGATCTATTTGATATACAACAGATGATTCACAGGAGGTATACAAACACTCTGACAGGCTACAGGGAGATGCAGAGACTGCATCTCTACTATTCAGCCAGTGCGTCCAAGCGCTCGATTTTATTGCCTCTGTAAGTGTTTATATCAAACTGGCACAGCTAATTAAAGGACCAATTTCAAGTCAATATTTAGACCATAAATTCTCCAACAACAACAAAAAAAAAAAAGTCACCACACACATAAAACTCTGTATTACTTATTTGTTGCATGAGGTGAAGTTTTCCATCACGATTAAATTAAAACTTCTGACCGTCCAAGCTCCTTTTCATCCGATGGCCTCCCGAAAGGCCAACAAGTGCTGGCAGATACACTCACCCCCGAGAACAAGAAACAGGAGGGATATTTGACACAGCCAGAGTGACGGCGTGTGTCAGCTTTTCTATTTCGGCCCCGGTTTGAGGCGCACCTTTGTGTGTTGTTGTGAAGTAAGTGGATATTTTCCTCAAGGATACCTCACAGCAGAGTTTGTGTGTTCACCAGGAGCTTTCAGTGCGTGGTTGGAAGACAGACTACGCTGTAGACAGATCTCTGGTTAAGCTCTGGGTTTGCCTTCTCCCCCTGCTCCAAGCCAAAACTATGCAGATGAAAGTTTGGAGTGTAACAAAGTGATTAACAGCGGTGCAGCATGAATGGCTGAGGTTTGCCATATTTCTCCTGCTGGGTGGTAACCTAATGGCCATATTAACATTAATTCAATTTTCTCCCATCCTGTCTTTTCGGAGAGCTGCTTCGTTATAGACATTCTTGATTTTTACAGCACCAGAGTGGGAAAACAGCACTCTGCACAGCTAGAGAGGAAAGATTTCAGAGGCTTTAGCGACACAGCAAAGTTTCCCAGGAAATGGGCGGCTGCTCTTTGACTCTTTTGTCTTTTCTTTTTTTTTTTTTTTATCAAACAGAAGCTTATTTTAAAGAGCTGTTTGTGCACATTTTCAAAATGAGAAATGCAGACCATATCCTGTTATTGAAAGCCTGGGTGTCTTTATTGCCTGGTGAGGCAGCAGCGGCAGCACATGGCAGTGTCCCTCTCTGCATATCAGGGTAGCTTGGTGAAGGGGCAGCATGTTTAGTCATACATTAGGGTGAAGGACACTTAAGTGCTACCTGATGTTAGCGGGAGTGCATGTGGACACAGTGGGGTTTTTTAGGCGTGCCTCAGAAAGTATGCACAATAATTTTGCCATTTACTGCGGTCTTGTGATGGTGCGCTGCCGCTGTTATATTGGTTTGGAATGTACCATTCTATTTTGGAGCGAGCCCACTCAGTGGGTTGTGGGCCACTACGGCCACTGGCCCACTAGTGACTTTTACAACAAAGCCCGATGATTGGACCGGCGAAGCTGCAAGTTTTGACGCAGGACATTTTTGAGGCGATTGTGTCAACATTTCTGCAGCGGAACATCCTTTATAAAGAAAAATGACTGACAGAGCGGACATTGAATTTCACCACAGTGTTTTCCCAAATCCTATCCAACAAATTGCCCTGTTGGGATTTCCCAGGTTTCTAATTCAATCCTTAAAAGGCAAACGGACGTTGATGCAAATACAATGACAAACATGATTATCTTTGTTCTTCCTGATTGCAATTCGACCACAATTTGTCATAGATCTCAGTGACGAGTACATCTCGAGCACAATCGTCATTCTGTGGCCGTCTATCCCAATCATCTGTGTGAATGGAGCTTGTAATTACAGAGCGCAGCAGTTGTGTTTAAATGGCAATACAGTTTGCAGTTTTTCACATAAACTGTCAGGAGTTTGAATCTGAAAGGAAGCAAAATAAGCAATATTTCTGTGGAGAGTCGCTGCCAATAGCCCGAACAAAATAACAACTCCGCCATGCAGGCCAACTGCTGTGGCTGCCCTGTTTATTTTTCTGGACAGAGTTCATCGATGGAATTTCAGAATTAACTGACAGACTTAAAAATATTTATTGAAAGGGCACCGTAGCAAAGTGAACATCAGAAAAGGAAGAATCAAAAAGCATCCATCATCACTGTTCGGGGAGTATGTGAGAGCTGTCACTTCATTTCCACTCGCGCTAGATTAAATAAAGAAAAAAAAAAAATCTCCTCTGTACTTCAGCGTCTCCAGCACTCCATTTGACTGACCACTTGTCAAACTGAGGATGACAAAGGTACACTGTAATCATGACTTGTCACTGGACTGAGCAGTTATTAATTAACATAATATATACGAGCTCTTACTTTTTAATTAATTCAGGAACACAAACATATTGGTAATATTAGAGCTGCTGCAGGATGACTATCCCTACATTTCTGTACAGTTGGAGACATGCATCAATATTGATCCATCGTCGGTAATAGTAGCTGCAGTAGTTGTACTAGTGGTATAGTTAAGCTTTAAACCTCAAAAGCATTTCATATGTGAGCTGGCTTTGATTTGGGAGCTCGAATGGGGGAATAATGGGAGGCAGGCAAGCTGGGGAGTTTAGCCACACAAAGGCACCGTGCCTCTCTGAGGGGTCTGGCTGCCTGGCTGTCTCAGGGTCCTGGGCTGAGGTTGAGGCTATAAGGTTGGGGTTTCATGGAAGATGGAGCTGCATGGGGATTAGTAATGAAAGGCCTGGATGGATGAGGAGATTCAGAGGCGTGTCATCCTCTCCTGCAGCCTGACCCTCACCCTCCCAGATGATTGTATCACAGCATCAGCAGAGCCTCGGGAGTGCGGGCGACAGGGCACGAGTGGGAGGGTGGAGGTGAGATGGCACACAACGGCAGGGTGGGGTGACTTGGGGTTGTGGCGGCTCCTTTCTAAACAGTCCTCAAAATAGATCGTTGCAGTATTTGCACGTTCAGTCAGGAAAGGATGGAAGGGTTTTTTCCTTTTTAAATCAACGTGAGCAAAGCAAATCTTGAATTTGAGATTAAAGTTTGGTGAATGCATGAAAAGGGGAAACGTGGAATTTTCCATCACTTGAAAGTAGCTGCTGTACCTTCAGCTCGTCTGAACAGCCAAACAGGAGCTACAACAAAGAAGTGAATGAATATCTGCAGTTGGAGAGGGATGACGCAGCCTAATACAGCTGCAATAAAGTTAGAACTTCAACTACGGCTGATTTATTTGAAGTGAAAGGGGAAGTGTTTAATATGAGACACATGGTTTCAATAGATAGCTGAAGTTCCATGCTACAAATTGCAGAAAGATGTAAAGCGGACTCCATAGGAACTGGTCAGTGATAAGCACATGATATAAGACAGGCACAGAGGGATGCCATATGAGGCTTTTGCTCAAACTGACTGTTCACATTTTTATTTTAGTAAAACCGAATTTCAAGGGAGAAGTAAAACTATTCACATGTTTTTACAATATAGAAGTAATATTTTTACTACTTTGACAACCTCAGACTTATTTTAGTCCCTGTCCCATATGGGAGCTTGCATCTCTCTTGGTTATATCTACCGAGACAGACAGGTGCAAACAAATATATACCGCAGTGTGCTTCAGGGCCTCTACTGTACACAAGCAGGGACGTCCAAATATACTCACGTCCCACACCAAATCTACTTGCACAGTCTTTGTTCAGTGTCTCGCACTAACACTCGGTGCCTCCATTGCCAGAAAAATAAACACAATTACTCGAGACTGGGAGACGAATCCGAAATAGTGTCTGGGACAGAGCAGTCGAGCAGCAAAGTGCAAACCCAAACATTTTAGAGAGAATCTCGAACGTTACAGTGACAAAGTGCACACTTTGAAAGGAAAAATACATTTTGTGTGAGGCTACGTGTTTGTCATTTGGTCATTTGTAACAGTTTTACTTCATAAAAATTCATCTATATTTTATCATTGAGAAAATTTGAGGCTGCCATTTTTGATGTTACCATGGTTACAAGTGATGTTATAGATGTCATTTCTAAAATGAAACTGTTCACGGTTGATCTTGTTCACTTACCGTATTTTCCGCACTATAAGCTCCACCTAAAAGCCTTTATTTTTCTCAAAAACCGACAGTGCGCCTTATAATCCGCCTTATATATGGATCAATATTGGTTAACTATGGCTGCCGTAGTCAGGGGGCGTATATTGTGATTGCACTAACGTTTGATTTACCGTAGCGGTATCAGACTGTTTCTTTTACGTGTTTACTGAAAAGGGAAAAGGGAAAAGGGAAAAGTTCCCTCCATGTTTGTGATGCACTAACTACGTGATAAAAAGTTGCACTACCTGTTGTACCTTGCTGTTGGTAAAAGATAAAACTACGTCACTGACGTTACCTCGGAGAAAAAAATAAAACAGCTGTTCATGTAGCTTTGAACTGTGACAAATGGAGTTGGAAATACATTGTTTTCAACGAAGGCGGCGCAAATACCGGTAAGAGCTACTGGTACGTACGGTACTGTATTGTGAATGTACTAGCTTGTTTTGGAGTGAACGGAGTTGTCAGAACGTTGGTTTGTTTTCTATTAATAAAGTTTGACTGACTGACTTATCTGACTGTTTTGTTGACATTCACTTTAGTGCAGCTTCATCCAGATGGATGATAACACAACCCCAGACACTACAGTAGTTTCTATTCTATGCACCTTATATTGCGGTGCACCTTATATATGAAAACAGTTTTAAAATAGGCCATTCATTGAAGGTGCGCCTTATAATCCGATGCACCTTATAGTGCGGAAAATACGGTAATAAGAAAAAAAGGTTGGAAAAAGATTTGATTATATAGCATCATGCAGACTTTTACATTGAAAGCCAAGTGAAGCCAAAGCTGTCAATCACCTCTAAACTTGAATTTCCAATTCATCTTACATCAGAATAAAATACAGATGTGATGATCACCCAGAGTATGTGCTGCATGTGTAACCGGTTTCCATTACATAGTCAAACCTTCCTGCTGTTTTGAAGCTTGTAGGTGTTTGTCGTAGCTGTTTATTGACCATATAGGAGCCTGACTGTTATTTGATGTGCTCCACTTTGCTTGGCTACACTGTAATGAAGTCCATTCCATGCTTTCAATACTAAAAACCTCATTCAGCAGAGGGTTTCGCTGCTGCCCTCCCTTCAGTATATTTTCAAATAATTCATGAGTGTCTTCTGCCGTGGGAGGCTCGACTTGGGGAAGAAGCGTCAATTTAGACATAAGTGGTTTAAGTTGAGTGAGAGAGGTCCAGCTCTGCAGAATGATTTAACGCTATTAGAGAGACTGAAATCTTCACAGGAAAGAGTTAAAGACGGTTTAAAGTGAAATTAACAAGACAAGCTGAAACCACAGGAGACGCTGAAACCTCAGGTGAAATGTCCAACTGGTACGCATCCGAGGGGAACGCACGTAAAAGTAATTAGTGTTTCTTAAGCTAGCTCAAGTATCACTGCAAATCACTTTACGCCACCAAAAGTCTGAAAGTGAAGCACTTCTTTTTCTGGATCTCGTTCCTGGCTGTGTTTCAGCTGAAATCTGTTTGCAAAGGACGATGGAAATGATTTATTCAACAATGTTGCAGCTACAAGGAGGGTTTTAAAAAATAAATAAATAAATAAAAAAACAATAATAAAACCACAGAGACTACTTTATGGATTTTTCTATTAAGTAGGTGCAGGAACAATCAACTCAACTTGAAGAAGAAGAAGAAGAAGAAGAAGAAGAAGAAGAAGAAGAAGTTTATTTCACACATCATGATAACAAACACTACATGTTGCACACAAACATTTCAAAAGCAGATGTGCAAAAGTTTCACCCTAAGGAAGCTATGTAAGCTTATGACAGGGGCCCCGGGTGCCCTCACATAACATACAGGATGTTGACCAGTTATCCTTAGGACACAACAATATACAGACAAACAGGTAATAGACACACAATAGACAATACCTCACAGTAGGTTAGCTGGTATGATCATTGCACAACTAAACACATATTTGTCGTATGCACGCAAACACTGCACACAATGAAATGCAATTTACACTCTGACGTGATCTACAGGTCCCTGTACACACACATACATACATACATAAACAGTGGCCCCATAACATGCATGGAGAGGTTGCAGTGTGAGGGCGCCGCCACTGTGCAACGAGCCCGGAGCAGCTGGGGATGGGAGCCTTGCTCAAGGGCACCTAGTCAGTGCCTCTAGAGGTGGACTGGCACCTCTCCAGCCACTTTTACTCATTTCTGAAATAAGCAGAATGTGAAAAACGACAGAAATTGAATGAGGAAGCTACCCCAGTGTCCATCCTGTCGTACACCAAACGTTTAGGAAACATGTCAAACCTGAGGGTTGTGATTACAAGTAGTCTTGTCACAGCCTGCCCTAGGTGTTGAGACAAATGGATGTCCACCAAGTGTGAATCCATCATCTAGTCTTGGGTTTTTCGGGGGGTTATTTTCTCACTTTCACCACTGAGAGCTATGTGCACATCAATGACTCACACCTATTCCATGTTTTTTTTTTTTTTTTAAGCCAAGCTGTCAATCTCACCGTCAGTTTTGAGATCATGAACTCTTCCCTCCACACCGTATGTGCACTCATGTAGAGAACCAACACCCAGAAAAGTCTCCGCGTCTTCAACTGTCTTCCTTTTTAATATGTGACACTGTAGCATACGAGGGGAGGCTGCTGATTAAGCTTAAGCTCATCACTCTGCCTTCAGGGGGCTGCCTGGCATCCCTGATTTCCCTCTATTACACTCTGCTGCTCCAGGGTGCAAGTAGAAATAAGCATCTGTCAGGTTAAAGCTTTAAGATTTTTGTCCAAGAAGCCTTGGTGACCTTGAATGCGCATCTTCAAATCTGTCTGCGTCTGAGGCCCAGCAGCCAGGCTTTGCTCGGCTCTGTCACAGAGGGATGGACTGTGCCGCTGCTGATTCCTTTAACAGTGGGTTGTTGTGGTGGAAAAACCCCTCTTCAAGCTCCCCTGCTGACATCTAACAGTCGGCTGTTGCCCTCCTCTCTCTGTGTTTCTCTGAAAAGAAAAAACTCAAGTTACAAAAACAAAACCTAGATGACAGGTTATCTGAACATTTACTTTAATGATGCAAACTCTTCATAAAGTTTGAGCCTAGCGGGAACTCCGACTATGAATAATATTTTCACACATTAAAAGATAAGTTCTGTATTAATATGTAAGCATTTCTTTGCATTTAAAAACAGGGTGAATACGACTACAAATTTTAAATGCGTTTAGTTTAAATTCAAGTTACTTTGGGTTCCTGCAGACTCACTAATCTGCAAATCTTTCTGTTTATTTTATTATATTTTTTAGGTCAAGTACGGCCATTTTTTCAACAACAACAAAACATATTTTTCTCAGATACTCCTATATTGGGCATAACTGGGAGGAAAACTGGACAAAAGCCACAAAACCTAAAAAGAGCAAGTAGAGCAAAATGTAAACTCTATTTTTAAATGTTGATTGCGCTTTTCAGGTCAAGGGGAAGACACGATATAGTGTGTAAAAAGAAAATGCCATAGGGGGAAGAGGAAAAGGGCTCTGTATGAGCATCCACAGAGGGCTACAATTGTGGATGAATTTTTACTCAAGCTGGATGCAGACTGAGGAGGGATACAGAAACAGCCTGTGTAGGTTGTATCAGGACAAGACCTTTTACATCCCCGAGGAGCTCCATTACTTACAGTGGATGTAGGGCTATCAGTGCCATAGAAATCTTTGCCTGGTTTTATAAGAGGAGGAGAGAGAGAGAGAGAAAGGACAGTTGCAAAAACCCTGAGAAACAACCTCGGAGTGTCTCAAACCAATGAATTCTCCCCCAGCGGAGAGTTTTCAGTCCCACACCACCACCACCACCACCACACTGCTGTAAAGGTCACAGAGAATCAGACACTGCATACTTACCAAGCCTCCTGACCTGGCCAATCAACCTCCAGCCACGGGCTTTTTCACACAGACTGAGATGAGGTGGGCTGTGTGCAATCAGCTGAAAGAGGCTGACCCCTCAGCCATGTCAGACCTTTATTTATTTATTTTTTTTAACCTTTTAGATAAGATGTGCCTGTGCTGAGGAAGGAAAAGCTGCCATCGTTTCTGACAACAGCAAATTATGTATTTTGATATGATGCTGGTCACAGTGTTGCAGAGCCCCTAAAGTCCCACAAGGAAATAGCACAGGTTATTTTCTTGTGCGCACAAGATAATTTTCTATGAACTCAGTCTTTCCAATGCACACAGTCAGGACTAAATGAAGAGGACTGATCTAATCAAGTTTTGTTTTCATCTTATAATGTCATACAGTGACAAAATCTGCCTGTGGCCAGTATTTATATGTTTGTCCCTATTTGATCTGTATTAACAAACAAACAAAAACGAACAAATTTAGATTTAGAAACAAAAACGAAAACCACCTATTTGATTTGTTTTGTTTTTGGATTGTTAATTAAATAACAATTGAACGAATGATACATGGATTGCCACGGCAGATTTGATTTTATTATTTAATTTGTCCAATCTGACCCGGAAGTTCTATCTGTGTTTTCACCACAGCACAATAATTTATAATTGTGTACAAAATAACAGCAGATAACTATTTTTCTCTCATTTTACAATGGTAACAAAAAAAAAATCCATTTGTTCTAGCCTGAACTCAGCGCTGCGCTTAGCGATCAGCTGATCACACTGATCAGCTGATCAGCCGCAGTACACATCCAGCTCAGTCTGTACTGTATATAGAAAGGATCCAGGTGTAGCTGATGCCACCACACCCTGCAGCAGGTGACTTATTCAATCATTGCATGCGTCACTTTGACACATTGCATGAGCTAAAGTAGTGCTTTTATTTTGGAGTTATGTGCAAGAGCTACAAGCATTTCACTGTAGGACAGTCCAAGATTAAAATAAAACTTGATTAGTGCAGTCCTCTCCATTATATTCTGGCTGTGTGCATTGGAAAGATGCTGTGAGTTCATAGCAAATTATCTTGTGCGCACAAGATAATATCTTGTGCGCACAAGATAAAAAAATATTTCCTCGTGGGACTTTAGGGGCTCCGTACAGTGTAGCCTAAAGAGTAGAGTGTAAAGGCTTTTATTTTGTTAAATAAGCAAATGTTGATCAGTTTACTCTAACCTGTGTTGACTTGTAAGCTTTTTTTGTGCTGTTCTTTCCCACATTGCAGTTTTCTACATCATTAATATTAACACTAACTGTGTAATTAACAGTATCAATTAGCATTTAGCAAAAAAATTTGGATCAGGGTTCGTTATTTCGCTTAACTAATGGTCAGTTGACACTAAACTTGATGAATAAATGCTCTATAATCTCCTGACATTTGTGTTGATTTTACTCCAGAGGGTGTGTGATCATTGGAGGAGAAAAGTAAAAGATAGCAAGACCTCATGTCCTGAAAACCGCCGTGAGCCGGACTGTAAGCCGGCCTGTCATGTTCCTCCAAGGTGGTGATGGCATGATGTGTGCATTTGAAGTGACAGCGGGCTGAAGCAGACAGATCTCCCGTCTCTGTGACACTGACGACACTCACTTCACTGTGGGTTTTCTGAACAAGTCAGCTGCATTCGTCAAGTTTTACTTCCTGATTGTTTGTGTGCCGCCGCCTCCGCCGCCGTCTCCCAAAAGTTTGTAGAATAAACAGAAACTCTAAAATGTAGGTTATTCGGCCGCTGTCTTTGCATATTTTTTTTCAGGTTCTCTCCCCCCTGCCTGTGCCTGTTCAGTATTTTTGGTGACTCACTGTACGCTTCAGTTGGAGAGGAGGCTTAGTTGCAGGAATGTCAGTGGCAATGCAGTGGGGTACTGAAATTTTAATGTCAATATTGACTTTGCTTTATGTCATCCAGCATTTTTCTTTGTTTGTGCTTCCCTTGCACCTGGAGTACATCTCGAAAACTGCTGCAGCTCAGGTGAAAAATGACACCAGGTGGTCAGAAACAGCAGGAGTTGATTTTTGAGATGCATACTTGTATTTTTTCCTCTTTTATATCAAGTTAGGATTAGTTTAGCAAATATAATACCCCCTTAATTTCCTTTATTGCAACAGTAAAGCATTCAGTTTTTACAGCTATGCTTTGTGTCTCACTTTCCCAAATGTACTGAGTGTACTTTGGGTCAAAACAGTGTGAGATTTATCACATTTTGTTCTTTTGTAACTTTAACAATTTTTTAAACCAGACTTCCCAATATTATTATTTTAGGGTGGAAGATGTTCTGTTCAGCATCGCTCCAGCTTCAACAGAGCCGCCTCCTTAACACATCTTGCAAAACAAATCTCTTTTGTTTCTTGCTCTTGTGTGCACTCCTCAGCGAGCCCAACAGCTTAGCCACTGCAGCCATGTTGTGGTAAATAGACCACTGATGAGCCTGAAGCTGTGTCTCAGCATGTTGGCAGGTTTCAAAAACACCAGTTACATTGTACACACGGGATGACAATCTCCTCACACGTCGTGGAGGTATTGTCACAATGTGATCACAGCTCACAAAGTGTCTCACATTGTGGTCTGTGTTTCTTCTTCCCATGGTGCTGTGTGGTTTGCTATTTTGAGGAAAACCCCCAGTTAGACTAACTACAGGCTGTCAAATGGTTGCTAAATGTGCTTCTGTCTCCTCCTTTTGCATCCTGTGATTGCAATCCTGCAGGTGGTTCAAAATACACTCGAGATTTTACTTACAAGTGCTGATTGTAACTTAAGTGCAGCCCATTATAAATGTATAAATATATTGTGTCTGGACATTTTATATCTTGAGACGAATCTCCCCAGATGCATCTCTGGCACAGTTTGCTCAGGGACATGCTTAAATTACAGCAGGGAATTGGAAATACAGTAAGCAGGCAGAGCAGACTACAGAAATCACTGCATCAACTTTAAGATGTGTAAAATCTAAGCACCGCTCCAAACGCTCGGTGCTGGATTCTCTGTAAAAACTACAGAGCTTGTAAAAACGCTGGAGAAGCCACAGAAACAACTGCGAAATGAACTGATGAGACAAGTTTATTTTACCATCAGTGTTTTCAGGGTAAATCATCAACAGCCGGCACCGGAGGCTGGCGCTGTAAAGCACCCTCACCCCCTGAAGAAGTCTGGGTTAGTTTCTGTCTGTGTTTATTAGCTAACCTAGATACACACAAACCAACTGGGAGGTCATTGCACCAATTACAGTGCAGAGGAAGATGCTGGCTCTGACCACTCAGGGTTGTCAGACTTGTCCTCTTGCCCCCTAAAAGCCAGAAGATGCAAGAATACTGTACTGTTACACTGTTGTTATAATGTTTATAATGTTCACAGGCTGTGTTGTGGACCGATATAAAGTTCCCCTTCAATATTTTTAGATAAACGAGACGCCACAACTCCCATCTTTAGATGTTTATTTCTGATATCATCATCAAAATTTTTACAAAACATTTTCTGACAATAATATACTCAAAGAAGAGCCATATTTTTGCGCTTGGACCAGGTCTCCACAAAAAATGCTTTTAGGTCTGAATACAGTAAAAAGAACAAAAATCCAAATAAGAAAAAAGAAAATAGAAAAAAACAAATCAACAACAAACCAACTACCAAAGAAAACAATGCAGCGCATATTTACACCCTACAGAAATTGATGCTCTCTGCAGGAAATGGATGAGAAGGAGACAGCGGGGATCCTGTGGTTTGTATGGAAAGCATTTAATAGGCAGCAAAAATATAAAAAAAAGAAAGAAAGAAAAAAAAAAGGGAAAGTGCTTGAGCCTGCAAGGAAATAAAGACTAATTCTGATATTGCTTTCTGTCAGGTTTCTTCCGCTTGCTCTTTCACCGCAGCCTCAAGCCGACTGCTGGAGAAGAATGCAGCCCATTTAAATCAAAACCTTCCTTTTCTTCGGTGCTCACATTAAATCCAATTAGGGCCATAAACGGGCTTTGTCAGACAAACGAAAAAGTGTGTTTCCCCGACAGAGGTTAATGATCATGGCTCCCACTTTCTGCGTCCCCTCTGACATGAGCAATGGCAGAAAAACAGAGTCAGGACAATGTGGGTCAGAGGTTAAAGACTTCCTGCTAATGTGAAACAGCATGGAACAATAACAATCAATGGGCACCGGGCTGGCCTGAACATCAGTAATGGTGACGTTGGTACAGAGGAGGTAGAGGAGTAGGTGCTGCGATAGATCCACACACACACACACATACTCACACACACACACACAGGCCATCTGGGTACATGCAGGGAAGCTAACGTACTAGCAACACTTCCAATCTCTCTTTAGCATGACGATGATTCTTACAATTTTCCAGTCTGTACACAAACTAATGACACACGCACAATAATAGAAACTCAAATTGGTCATCTAAAAGTATCAGATGAGTTTTTTTTTGTTTTGTTTTTTCCTCAGCCCCCTGTCCACGTGTGCTGACTTGAAAGAGTCGTGACTGTGTGCTGGATGGGCATGGTCCCAGATGTATGGGCGAGCAAGAAAAGATGCAAATCCATGTGTGGGTTGGAATTAATTTTTCAAATCTATTTATCAGGTCATGGATTAGAATCTACTGAACCATTGTAGGTAACCTTGGTGAACTGGAATGGATGGGAGCACCAAACCTGCAGTACTTTATTGTAATTTCTCAGGGTGTGTGTGTGTGGACTGTGTGTATGCATTTATGCATGACTGTTTTTGCAGCTAAAGACTGACAAGTCAAAGTGGATTCTTGGTAATAGTGTGATTTGTCATCTCCATCCAAATAAGGTGTATGTTTGTATGAGAGCATGCATGCATAACACATACAGTTCAGAAGAAACATGTGTGCCATTATTTTTAAACTGTGTGACATATGTGACTCTATAGGATACTTAATGTCTGTGACTTACATGTGCCAGAGCTTGGCTGAAGCCATTTGTGTCACTTCTTACAGTGGAAATAAAGCTGCCTGGGGCACTCGGAAATAATTCAAAGCTTTCATTGTAACAGAATAAAATGTCCTCGCACTTACCCATTTGTCCCTCTATGTCCTCCCTATTATACAGCGTATCTGTCTCCCCCCCTCTCGCCTCCTCTGCTTCTCCTCTCCCCTTAGAGATGTGCATTTAGCTTTTCCTCTGAGCATAAACACTGAAATATGAAAGTTTTTACTGCAATTCTTCAGACCTTTATTCACCCTACCCGAAGCTAAAAGAAAAAGAGGAGAAAGGAGGAAAAAAAAAATAAAAAAAGAGAGAAATGTTCCCAGTGGGGACTTGAGCCCAAACTCAAAGAGTGAAGGGGGTTGGGGAGCTTGGGGTGTACAAAACCATAAACAAACAAAGCAGAAGAAAAAATAAAGCCTGTTGGCATTGCGGGGCTAGCGCAGACGGTCCTGGAGTTCAGCTCAAACATGCATCATTAGCATGCAGCGCTTGTGCTTCCAGCTCTCTGATGGCAAAAGAAATGGACAAAAGACTAAATAATTACTGGCAGCAGGATTCGAACATTCCGCTGAACATATCTGATTTTATCAGGGAGGTGGGCATGATTAATCAATCAATTTATTAGTAGCTGATTGAATTGTGAACATACAAAGATTTTTATTAGCATTTTCTAATTACACATGAAGGGCAAAGTAGCTTTGATCTTGTGTTCAGACTGAATTAAACCATTATCACTGTTCTGAAACCTGAAGTAATTACTACATAAGGAGTACTGGGCTTTAGCAGGAGACGGGAGAAAGTTTGTCCCTGGTGTGAGCACTCAACACGAGACTCTTCCTCTGTTTAACAGCCTGGAGAGAGCCAGGGATTCCTACTTTAGGGGAGACACGGGCAGGAATGGGTCAGCAAACGAGTTGCTGCGAAAACAGTGAAGTTGTCCATGGCACGTGCTGCTGGTTCTAGGGCACTCCAGACGAGAAACCAATCCCGTACTGTTTGTCTCTGGTTCAGCGCTCCTCCCTAACTGGGCATAGTTTCCCAAAATATCAGCATGCGGACAGAAATAGAACATCATTAAACAGGTTCACCCGAGTCACCAAGTGGCAGACATGAAATTCAGGCCAAGGAGTTATCAGGGGTGATATAGAGCAAGGCAAGACAATACATGGATAGAATTGAGAGAGCTCCCATTATAAAGACATTGGCACAGCTGCTATTACAAAGTAAACTCCACCAGCACTATTAAGCAACCGTACTGAGCGAATTAACTGCTTTTTTATGCAATGTCCTGTACATGAAGGGGGACTGAACCCTTCTTAAGTCGTGATACCATGAAGACTTTTGGGTCACTTGTTGTTTTGGGTCTGTGTTTTTGGTAAAACATTTAACAAAATAATGGCACATCAAAAAAAGAACATCATTCACAAGTTAAACTCTTGGTATAAAGAATAGCACACTTCTTCTCCCCGAGTAGACCTTGAAATGGCAGATAGTGTTGATATTCTTGAAAGAGAGGAGTGGATCGGGATGTAACCGACGACGCATCGTGCGACCACCACCTGCCAGATGAGCTTTTAAACACGTCTGATGTCAGAACAGAAAATATGGATCTCTGTGAGGTTTGGCGCTTGAAGTACATCACAACAACAGGGCTCCCAATGTTCCCCTCGTAATGTGTGAAGTAAAATGACTGGATTTGAGAAATAACTTCAGTAACATATGTTGTGTTTAATGGTAGAATGGTAGAATAGTGATGGGAGCAGATAGAAAAATATTTATCATCGAAACAACAAGAGCGTTACAGTAGGAACCTCCTCACCGAGTCATCTTGGTAATATATTCCCACTGGAAAGTGAATAAGGCTCCTCTTCTGTTCACAAGCAGTTTGTGTTTCAGAAGAAGTGAAGTTCATACGTTTTTTTTTTTCCTCTTTAAAGACTCATTATTTACACGATAAATAAGTTCTATGTGATTCTGTCCTTTGATTAGTCTTATAGAATTTCTTGACATCATCTTTGAACACCTCAAAAACTGTCTCTTTTGTTTCAAGCTAAAAAGACAAAATAACAAAACAAAAAGAAAAAAAAAAAAAATTCCCTATTAGATTCTGTTATCTTGAGGATACACCCACTTTCATAGGGAAATTTTGGCCCCTCGCAGTTTCACCTGTGGATCAATCAGTCGCTCTGTGGGAGGACCGAGCACGGCTTCCACCACTTCCTGGAAAATGACCACTGACATGTAGAAAACGACTCCAGTGCACTGCTGGGATTTAGCTGAAGATGATATTTGACAGGCCGTCACGGCCGTATCCAAAGTCCTCAACAGCTTCATAAGTCAGTAAGTAGCAGTGGTCGACACGGTGGCCAAAAGGTTACCGAGTGCAATAAAGTCCAGTACTGCAGGCACGCTCTCTGGAAAAAAAAAAGGGAGATGTCAGGCAATATTCCCAGTTCAGTCCATGGGTTCATATGCAGGTCAAAGAGAAGTCAACGTGCTGGTTGAACATGGCCCCACTGGGCACCGTCGTTCTCTATGGTGGAGGGGAGACAGGAGCACACGGCCTGAACTTTACCAGCCCGGCAAGGTGGTGCTCTTTAAATAGTCCAGTGCGATGAAAGTCAAACATTGACTCCACATTGTTTCAAATGACTGTTTGGGGCAGTGAGAGTGGTTTGACCTTCAGTAAAGTGGACCTTTTCAATAATATGTACAATACTTTTCATTCAGATGTACTTATTCTCACACAAATTCCCCACAATTGCCTTGTTAAAGCATAGTGAATCATTCAGCTGGGATATAATCAGTCATATACAGTGACTTGTGATTCCTCGTTGTAAAGGGCCCCTTTAAGAAATGTTGTGGGTTGATGTTGTTCATAGCATCATGGATAACAATTAAACTGATGTTGGGAGGATCGGGTGAGATACATCATTGTGATAAAAATCTCCGTTACACTACGCCACTTGTATGTAATGCTTCACTATTTTGCTAATCTGCAAAGACAGCCCCAGTTCATCTAAAATCACCAGTGAATTGTGAGCTGGCGGAGGCTGGTTTAGCAGAGCATCTGACATTTAAAAAAAAAAAAAAAAAAAAAAATCCTTC
>OOFC01019052.1:0-11684 GCA_900323345.1 Pseudochromis fuscus
GCTATTGAATTTATTCGAACAGTTTTATGTGGTCCACTCTGACCGGGTCTGATGTGACGATGCTAAATGTATCGGTGGCACGGAGCTTGCTAGCTTGTAAAAAGCTAACGAGCTTCATGCTGCCGATACATGAGAAACACCGGTGTTTAAGTTCAAAGCGTCGGAAAAAAGTAGCGGCTTATAGTCCGGAAAATACGGTAAATAGTTTCATATATGCTAATTGTATAAAAATGGACTAGAAATAGGTACATTTTGATAACCGGACACCACTGTAGTCCTCTATTTAGGCCTGTGATTGTAAAGGATATCTTTCCTGTCAGTGTCCCTCTCTGTCTGCTGGGCCCACAGCAGAGTGTAAAGACCATGTGCTAGTCTGCACTGTGGGATACCCCTCTCAGATTACCGCCTTTGCCTCTCCCCTGACTCTCCCTCCTGCAGCCCTCCTCCTCCTCCTCCTCCTCCTCCTCCTCGTCTTCCTCCTCCCTCCACATTCCGACTCAGTCCATGTGCTTCAAACAGAGTGGAAATGGGAACATCCCACCCCTCATACATGCACACACACATGCTCATTCCTGTTGTGCACTGGCCCATGCAGGACAGGGGTTGAAGAGGGGCTGCTGAGTGTTTTTCATACAGATAATACACCGTGTGCTACAATATGTCTCAGTGAAGGAAGTAGGAAGTAGATGACTGTCTGTACCTGCGCTGAGCTGAAAGTTTGACTAGTTTTTTTTTTTTCTTGGAATTGAGCAAAAACGAGTCCTGAATATCGGGAGTGGTGGAAACTTTGACAAAGAGCGTTGAGAGGAGGGGGGCGTCCTTTAGCAAAACCTTTCCATCAATCACTTCATCCCATTTGTGGCATAGCTGCTTCACACAACATGTTCTTGTGACTCCCATCACTCTTTTTTTCTGAGAATCTCACTCTCTCCGCTTCTGTGATTTTCTTTCTGTCTGAGGGCAGTGTTGCGTATTAAAGGTTGCTGTCCGTGACACACACACACACACACACACACACACAGGCATTCTCTGTGTGTAAAGGTTGCAGTGGGAGGCAGCAGGCTAAGTGGCTGACTGTGAGTGAGGCTCTTGTCATGTGCTGGTGGTATTCCCTCAGAGGAATGTGGAGGAGAGAGTTTCCCAGTCTGGAGTGGTGGATTCCCAGTGCCGGCACTGGGAATGAATGTCAACCTCCAGGAATCACTCTGGTCCCTGCTTGCTTTGAACATTTATTATACCATCAGCTATATCAATGTTGGCGTCATTAATAGATATATAACCTTTAAGATTTCAATGCTGATTAAATTTGCAGCGCCTGTGGTTAGTGGTGGTAATAGTATGTGTTTTATTAATATATGTTTAAGAATTTATTTTAAAAAGCTGTTTTGATCTAAGGGGGAATTAATCACACCTTTGAGCGGCCACCCGCTGGTGAAAGAGATCAATGTGGAGCTTAGTTTTTAATAAACACCACTGAAGAAGAAATCAGTGGTATTATCTGACATGGTGTTACTGAGCTCATGATGGAGCTTCATCTTTCACATGTCTAATATGTGCATTTGGGGTTTGTTTGTGAGTCCTTAGTGCAACATTTGCATCTTGTGGCAGAGAGGCAGATTCTGCCAGTAACCATGGAAACTGCTTTATAAAAAACGGTACTTAACGAATCACACGGAATGTTAGCGTAGCATTGTAATGATGTGTGAGCTTAGGGGTTATAATTTTAATGAAAAAAACTTGTGTTTGAGTATTCAGCAACACGTTTTTTTAATAAATGACTCCTGGGTGTCAGAGCGGCAGATGACATACTTTGAAAGACGGCTGAGAGCGACGTTAAATATACCAAAAAAATCAAGTAAAACAGGCAAAAACACACTGAAACCCAACAAAAAACAGACTAGCACTGGTGTTTTTTGTGTAGTAAAGCAGCTATTGTATCGCCGCACAACACATTGACACTTACTGCCCATTGTTTTCCGTGCCTTTGTTACGGAAAAACAGCCAGGAAGGCTTACAGTATGTGTGAGTCAGGTCCCTGGCTGTGTCCCTCTCCATTGTGTCCTGCTTTGCTGGAGATGACAATGATGGCCACTGTCTCCTGAATGAAATACATCGCTGACATAGCTCACATTCTACATGGTCCATATGCACACAGCACAGCTGGCCTCGGCACAGCTTCGACAGCATCCATTTTGAATTCATGAATTATTTTGTTGTCTCTGGTGCAAGAGGGAGAATGTGTCTGATTTCTAACAAGGAGAGGAGGGAGAGCCTGTGATTCTCCCTTTTTTTTTTTTTTTCTGGAGGAGTGTAGAAAAGAAAAAGGAGGGAGCTGGTCTCTGTAGTGAGTGTACGCCTGATGTCTCAGAGCTGGAGAGTGGGAACAGCAGGACTCCGTTAGATCAAACAGGCTTCCTCTGCGGATAAGAAGGAGAGCCAGCAGGCAGGAGAGAGAAAAAACACCAGCTGAAAAGGGAGAGAGGAAAGCGAGACGAGAGCTCCTTGTACTCTTCAAACTACAGAGAATTGTCAAACAATAAACGGCACTAATGACCATCTCACTTGTCTGCTGTACTTTTTGTTGTGACTCCTGATGATCTGTCAGCGTGAGTCTACAAAGGCGAAGTTTAGAACAGGTGTGGGCCACATGGCTCCCTCCGGTCCACCGTGACCCTTGACCTCACACTCTCTCCCTGTCTCTCTCTCTCTGGGGACCTGCTTACATCTCCCCTGCTGTCAACAGGGAGCCCATCATTGTATATTTACCTGACAGCTCTGCATATGCGAGCGTGCATGTTTATGATCCAGAGATTACACTGTGCTCCCTCTTCTCACCCTTCAACTCAAAGGCAGCATCAATAATTCAGTTACACATTGCAGTACACAATGCTACACACAGCACTGCGTTTTCTCTCTTTTCCCCCACTCTCTCCTCTTAGACTGGTTACTATACCCCCATTTTGTTTCTTTTACCCCTCCTCCCTCGGGCTACTCAGTTCTGCCCACTGCGTCTCTCTCTCCACTCCCTGTCAGGTTTCCACTAAAGCTTACAATCTGTCAAACCTCTCACTTTATCTTGCATTCTCTACTATCTGTTTTTCCATCTTGTGTTTTTCCTCTGCGCCTGTTTTTTATATATCAGGCGTTTTATGGCTGGCGTGTCCATTCCCTCCCTTCTCCCACTTCTGTCTCATTCTTTTTAAATCTCGTCGAGGCGGTTTTTGAGGGGCTGGAGAGGAGGCTGTGGAGAGGGGAGCCGGGAGGAAAGGGTGTGGCCACCCACACTGCAGCACTCTATTGTGTTGCACTGATTCCTACATGCCCTCTCACTCTGACAAACACACATCACATCACACACCAAACAGGACACACACGCCGTGTAGAGTCATCGACCTCGTGTTCCACTCTCCCCTTGTATCCTCTTGGTATCAGGGCTGTCTTTTCCTCAGTGCTGATAGCTTTGTTTTCTATCATGTTTTTGGAGCTGACGGGACAGCAGACTCCCATGGTGTCAAAGGTTAGACAGCCTGGGAAAAAAAAGACACAAGACTTTGTAATCCAATAATGTGACACTTCCAAAAGTTAGTCCCACAGCTCAGGATGAGCCCCGAAGCAGGCGCTCACTGCTCAGCATCTTGTTGAAGTACATCCCAGCATCTGTTTGCCTGCTTTCACTGAGGTTTGAGTGCGGGCCATCTAAGGTACGAGTGTTTCCCTAAATCATTAAGGCTGTGTTCAAGCTAACAGCAGTAAATGTGCTGTGTGGGTGTGAACATGTTGTTGCAGGTGCCGGTGAGAAGATGAAACATGAACCAGGAAGTCCAGTTTGAATAATACATCCATGAGCAGGAAAGCTCATCAGATGCCAGAAAAACACTGCTCAGCTGGTTGTGCTTCTTTTAGGGGAGATATTAAACTGTGGGAGTGAATCATCGGAGGAATGATTTTCTCGTCTGTCTTGGTCAGAGAGTGAAAACTTCAGCCAAGGCTTAATCTTTGTACCTGTTGTAGATGTAATCAGCCTGCATGTGTGTGTAGATTTTCAACAAAATCCATTTAGTTGTGACAGAGTTATACATTCTTTAAATGTTTACCCATTATAAGGACAGGATTAGGGTTGGGTACCGAAATTCGGTTCCAAGTAGGAACCAAATTAAATTTAGTGAGTACCGGGTACCCATAAAAAAAAAAAAAGATTTCGGTTCTGCTTATCGAAGCGCTCATTTTACACAACGGCTGCAGACAGACTTTAGATATCTTCCAGGACCTGTCTGTTATGTATCTAACACGTCACGTGACGCCGCATGGCAACAGGAAATGGACCGGGGAAAGTTACCCCTTTTCCACTGTTTACTCAATGATGTTGTAACTAGAATATCTGCTGAAAAAAACATTTTTTTCATGGACTGATAGTAACAGGGTAACAGTAGTTTGTTAACAGCAGCTAGCTTGCTAGCGGCCAGTTGTTGTGAACCGGCTACCTATGCAGTGACGTACTGACCTTTTACGTGATGCGGCCCCAACCTGGCTCCTTGCCAGTGGAAAAGCAAACCGGTTCATAGGAGAAACGGGATCTGAACCAACTAACCACCAGGACTATAACCAACCCGGAACTAGCACCTGTTCTTGTTCGGTGGAAAAGGGGTAATGTAAAAAAAAAAAAAAAGATTAATTTTAGTCGAGAAAGCGGCCAACGTGGAAAATGCAACACGTCTGGGAAATTAATATGTTAAATATACATATGGCTTCCTGTTTTTTTTGTTTTTGGAATTGAAATAAGGAATCGTTAGGAATCGGAATCAATAAGCAGAACCGAAATGAGAGTCGGATTCATAAAAATCCTAATGATACCCATCCCAGGATCCCATCTTCCAGTCATTGGTTCCTTGGGTATCACCCTGTCTCTCCAGTCCAGTCTGGTGACCGTGAGATTGTGAAGATGCTTGTTAGGACCCATGAGATGGTGACATTTGAGCTGTAGGGACGATCATGTGGGCGAGATGTCAGGCTTGCTAAGTGGGCAAGTACGTGTGAGAAAACAACAGAGTATATGTGTTGGTGTGTGTCAGCGACACAGAGGCTGTGTTCATTGTGTATTAGGGCGTCCTCAAGCTGACCTCAGGTGAGCATTCTTTACCCTGCAGTGGTTTTACAAACACATCCTGTCTGTCAGACTTTATCTCTGAGAAATCTGCGATCAATCCCCCTCCTTCTGAGTGCTGGTGTTCTACTTTTTTACTTTCCAGCTGCTGTGAAGATTTGCCTAGGGCTTACTCGAGTGTACTGTGAGAAACATGCAGCCTGTAACACTAAGCTATACAAGAACTGAGTGACATTTAGTCAATCAGCCCAAACTGACCCTGATTTACTCCGCTGCAGGGAGATTAATTTAGTCGGATATATTCCAAACACTCTTACACCACATCAGACACCTGCCTTATGGGGAGGATGTGCTGCTCAGTGTGCAACAGTCTGCATCAGTTGCATGCATTAATATATTAAATAAAAATTTCAAAGCAGCTCTAACTCAGCTATCAAAAAATGGGGAAAAAAACCCTCATCTTGTCTGGATCTGAGTGTTAGTGGCTCCACACTGTCACACTGCACCAGGCTCAGGAGTGTGAAAGGTGTCGTCTTTTATAGTGTTTACCATCGCTGTAAGTTTCTGTTCTTGATGTTTTTTCTTTTAGCATTGTGTAGATATTCATATGCTCCATGCTGCAGTTCATCCTGTTACAGGAATTAGAAAAAAACCCACTCATCCTTTAATTGTAAACCCTTCCTCTCTCATTTAGTACCAGATTAACACAACATATTAGCATCACTGCTCATTTTTTTCAATGCTCTAAATTGCAATTTGAAACAAATGCTTTGTTCTCACATCATTTACTAAGGTATGCATTTTATGCATGGATGGAAAATGTAATTTAAAGAACATAATGTAATGTAAATATGAGGATCCACTGAGTTTGTCCAACTAGCTTGCAGACACTGATTAGTGTAATCTGTTTCACTCTCATATTAAGCCTGCTGAAATGAATGACCTGGCTTATGCATTTTCTATAATCTCATTTTCCTGCATTTCTTGCTATGTCTGGAAGCCCAAAATATTCATTAAAGTGCAAAGCTGTAATGAAATAGTCAGAGGAGAAAGTGGGTTTCAGTCTAACAGTGTAGTGAACTGAACACTGACCTGAGTCCTCAGTCTTTCCTTTTGTAAAACAAGAAATGAATTTTTTAATACCACAGGGACTTTATTACACCAAATCCATAAGGTTCATGATTTTTCCATCTCACCATGTGCAGGTGATACATGCTGGTCAGTCTGTGTGGTTTTTACTGCTGATCAGTGACTGTATCTGCAGCTGTATTCTGATGCTTTTATTTTGTTGTGACCACCCCTCCCACTATTAAGATGAATTATTTTTGTATTTCAAAATAAAAGGGCAACATAATTTTTTATTATTAATTTGTTCACAAGCTCTGCCACTGTTTCATGCTGGTGGGTAAGTGTAAAAGCCTCTATCAGAAGGAGGAGTAAGAAAAACTTTGTCTTGTTGCCTCAGGAAACCAGAGAGACTTTGTTCTCATGAAAGCAGCTAAATGTAAAAGCAGTGAAAGACAGAACAATGCTGCAGAGATGCAGAATGAGAGGAGCATAAGAGTCTCTTTCTCAGCCAAGTCCCTGGTGCCGCTCAACAAAATTCTGTTGCAGTGGTTTGTTGTGCTGAGGTGTTGAGTTGTCCTCCTCGCTGGGAGCCTCTTCACGCAGCTTGGCCCAGTTTCTCTTTTCCCCCAGTGCCTCTGCAGCATTTAGACACATGTCTGGGTGGTTGTGTGGGGAAGAATTCAACTGGCTGACTCAATGTGATCTTCAGACTGAATATTGGTAAGCCACCGTTTCTCAGAGATAGTATAAAACCGCAGGGCTGCAGTCTCCACAGGGGTGAGGGGCGGCAAGGGTGGGGCGCTGGTCGTCACACATGCTGTAGCTCTTCCTCACGTACGCTCAGACTCGCAATTGTTGTTGTGACAGACCGCCGCCTGCTCGAAACGGTCGCTATATTTCATTGTCCGACCTGTCATTGCCGGCAACCTTAGGCTCTCTGAGTTGGTGCCTCTGCAGCAGTCGTTACACTGCAAGGCCGCCTCTCCATAGTGTGCAAACACACACGTACATGCACGGTTACACACATTAACCACCATGAGAGTGAGTTATACCTTAGGGGCAGTGGGTTGGAGAGGAATACAGGCAGGAAAAGAGATAGGGGAGGGGGGGGGTTGCAGTTGCTGCATACACTGTAGCTCTCTGACTCACACACTGTTGTGTAATTATGACCTACACATTTTACCTCCAATATAACCTTTGCTTTCCCAGCTTTATTATACACTGTGGCACTTGTTATTGCACCTCTATAGGACATGAAAGCAGGGTTTTACTGATCGGTGCATGTAGGTGTGATGCAGTTTGAAGCTAGAACCAAGGATTAGTTTGTTAATTATGAGAAAATAGAAAATAAATGCCATCACAGTGTCTCAGAGGTGAAGTTGAAATCTTAATTTCTTACTTCATTTTTCAGTTTAACACAACTAAAAACCAAATCTTCACATTTGAGAGGCTGGGACACATTGGATATTGTCATGAATTTCTTAAAAAAGCATTGATTATTTGTTCTGTTCATCAATTATTCACCTCACCATTACAGCAGATGTACAACTGCTGTACAAGAGGTGTTTGATAGATTTGCTAAAAGATAGGACTCGCACTGGCAGAGGATCAGAGCCCATAGCTGCAGACAGGCTGGATGTATTAGAGTGAGTTTCATCTGCATTGTACCTGGGGCTCCTTCCACTGCATCGCTGTATCTTGTGCACATGCCCCATAAAGCCTCTCCGTAGCCCTCCCCTCCTCTGTCTGGGAGAGTTTCGGCTGAAGGCAGCGACAGTGTGACCTCAAGGTGAATGCGCTGATAGCATCTCGTGTTATCGACTGCTGCTCTGAATTTTATCCTTTGTTTGATGGAACATATCCCTTTTGCTCTGTTCCCCTGGCCTCGCTGCCATCCACTGGCACTTGGATAAGGATCAGCAGCCATCAGCAGACTTTAACTGGTGTGTTTCTGCTCTCGGCTCCCACTGTATCCTCTATCTCCATCTCTGCCGTATTCGGCGTGCCACTGACGTCTGGTGGAATGCTGCGATAAGAGTTTGCTGTGTAAGGACATGCATACCGCTCACGTACACATTTAGTATCATGCATCTTTTTCCCCCCTGACTGTGAGTGTTTACAGTTTGCTGTGTGACAGTTGCTGTCATGGACAACTATTAGATGACAGAGGGAGGCTATTACACACTGTGTTAGGCTTCAAAGCACTGATACTTCCCCGAGGGGGGGCGCTTTATGTGCACATGCCTACGCAGCCCTCGAGGTCCCGGTGAATCATTGGTGATGACCGGACTAATTCTTACACAGGAGTGAAAGAAAAATGAAGGATAAATAAGAAGGGATGACGGCACGATTGATGAGTGTTTAATCTGGAAGTAGGGAGTCATTACACACTGTCACTCACTGGTTAGAAATATGACAAGCGTTAACCTGCTAATAAAGACTGGAATGAACCTTTACCCACCCAATGATGCGTCTGCACATGAAAGACGTCCGCACCCATCCGACGCGTTTTCAAAACTAGTCTGGGATGAATCTTGTGACGCTCGGTACTCAGAGAGAGAGCGCCGTCCAAGACTGTCGAGGTTGATTTGACTTACTACACACACTGTCAGACAGACCACTCGCGCAGACAGACACACACTCAGTGGGCTTCTTCCCATGCTTGTGTTGTGGATTAGTCAAATCCCCTGACTGGCTGTTAAGCTGATTAAGGGGGGTGTTATGCACTGGCCATTTTGAAACATTGGAAAGGGTGTACACACACACACATACACATGCACACACACGCGCACACTCACAGTGGGACGACTCGGCTTAATATTGCCTCTCCCATTAGTCCGGGATGGTTTGAAGTGTGCATGGGTTTTCGTCTGATACCTATCCATACCTCCTCAGACAGATGGCATAGATCACTGTACAGTCATAGTTTGCCTCCCCGCGGCGAACCCTGTGCGTGGGTGTGTGAGTTTGTGTGTCTGTGTGCGTGCCAAATCTAGAGAGCAAGCGAGATGGAGAGAGACAGAGATGAAGCCTGCTGGAACAGACTGAGGCCCAGATGGCTGTGTCCAGCAGAGAAAGGAAATAGAGGTGACACCAGGTGGATGGTACCCTTGAGGATGAACCACATACACAAACACACACAGACACACACAAGGTAGCCTAGAGGGCCAAGAATTTAAGATGGCCGGCCCCAGACTCTGTGAGTTGATGAATTGCAGGATGATTTGTGATCTCGTTTAATGCTAAAACAGGCGGGGAATGAATTTGCGATCAATTAGTCAACCCACATCTTATTCGTCTAATCGATGATCCATGAAGTGCAAAATATTTGTAGAGTCCTGCATTTGCAATGGGATTTGCTGCTACAACAGACAAAACCACCAACATAAAACATATCTGCAAAACCCACGAGAATGATACTGAAATTAATCATTAGCTGCAACCCATTTGAAATCCTTTTCTTGAAATCTTTAGTTTCCTGCATCTCGACACCCCCCCTCCCCCAACAGCTTTTCTAGTCTGGGTTAGTAGAGCAGGCAGGAGCTGTAAATGGGTGAAGAGCTTGTTAACTTTTGATAAGCGCTGTTTTTCATTATGCATAGAAACCCCCTCAGCTCCCCCCCGAAGTCTCCAACCTTACAACCCCTCTGCCACCACGCCAGAGGAATCAGAGCATATGATGGCTGGAAACCCCTGCTGGTGTCAGTAGGGGGGATGTTTTGTGATAAAAAAAAAAACTAGAAGAAATGATGGGCACTGCCTTTGAATAGAGATTTGGTCGGGCTCTCAGGAGCAGTTTGAAAACTAGCCGAGCATTCTTCAGAGCTGAAGCTGATAGTTGCATTGTCGTAGGTGTTGGTTGACGTGGGAGACAGACCCCCTCCAGTAGCTTTGCGACCCCTGACCCCCGACCTCTGACCTCTGCTCCCAGCTGTGCAAGGAACCCTGACGAGAGCCCACATGGCTGAGACAGTGGACCACAGATAAACTGAGCACAGAACACTCATTATCGTAGGAAAATCATCTTCCTCTCTGTCTCCTGTTGCTGTGGTCTCCAGCTGAACATAAAGCTTCTCGCTGGTCCAGTAAAGGGTTAATGACTTCCTGATCTGACCGGAGAGGTGTGGGGCGGCGTGGTGGAATTCACCCCCGCTGAGTCGTAGTAACCCCCACAATCACAGCCCCTCTCGCTCCTTGTCACCTCCTTTTCACTGCCTCCTCCTCCTCCTCCTCTCCCCGCTCCCTCAGCAGCATCATGAAGGAGAACTTATGGTGATTACCATGCGGGGCTTTTTTTCATTCTCTAGGGAGGAGGCGTGATGTATCTTCAGTAACATTAAATTACTTTAATATTTCATAACTGTATAAACCTATTTTCGCTTTCTGTCACTTGCAATAGTAAAAACAGCTCTCATTGGGTGTTTAATCTTATTTAGTATATCTCAGCTCGAGAAGAAATATTTTACGCCCATTTACTCGTCTCCTCTTTTCACACTGTGGATGCTACAAAGATTTATCAAGTGAGATCCAGTATAACTTATTAATTAGTGAGCTGTAGAGGTGCGTGTATATTTTATTTTGAAAGTCTGACAAGCTGTTTCTTTTGGAAACTATATGGAGACTGGTATTGTTCTCCTCATGTGGTTTTCCTCTCCCTTTAAGGAGGCCTGCTTCTTATCCTTCAAACTTTGCTCAGTCGTTGCTAATAAGATTTTAAGTGATGAATATGAAAGAGAAAATATTTTTCCTTTTGCTGCCTTGTATGTGAGTGAGCTCTAGTTCATGATCAATGTTTGATTAAATCGTTGGTTGCGGAGTGTTTGTTTGGTTTGAGGATGTGGGAGTGGGTGGGGAGGTGGACGCTCCCTTGCTCATCTGAAAGCATCCTCCTGTGCACTCCTCTGTGAAGTGGGGTTGAAAGTGAAATTTAGTACCAGAAACCTTACCTTCTGAAATCTCCTGCCCTTTACTTATTTATGAGCGGCCATAGCTCAGAGTAGCTTTCACTCCTCTCTCAGTTTCTGTCCTCCTGTCTCGCTGCCTGTCTGTCTCTCTCCTCTCCTGCACAGTACATTTGCTGTGGTTTGGCTTCAGCCGGGTTTTCCATGTCTAGAAGTCACTAAGCTTGTTAACTTGCCTCTTTAGGACGACACTACTTTTCCTAAAGGTTTTAGGCTCTGGGTGAGAAAGGAAATTCCTATATAAGTTTAAATGTGTGTGTAGATATGGGTGTATGTGTGTGTTCACGTACATTCATGTGTGTGTTTGTTTTTAGAGGAAATGTCCAGATCCAAGGAAAAGACATTGGCTGGAATCTTTCCATTCCTGCAATAGTTTTCCCTCCAACACTTACTGTACTGTAATTCTATCTTTTCCTCTACTCCCCTCTTCACTCGCTTGCTCGTGTGTGTGTGTGTGTGTGTGTGTGTGTGTGTGTGTGTGCGTCAGTGGGACCTCCCAGATTACAAAATCAAGCCCCCGTGTTTACAAAGCGTGGAACAAGTGGAGGATTAAG
>OOFC01019053.1:0-10107 GCA_900323345.1 Pseudochromis fuscus
GCCTCCACCGCTCCATTTTCCTCCCAGACAGTGACCTTGCCATCGCCCATTTCACACCACCCTCCCCAACTCGGTTTCCCTCCTCCTGCTCGTCTTTGTCACTCTTCCTGCCTCTCTCATCACTTCTCTCCATCTCTTTCTCTCTCTGCCTCTCATCTTCCCTTTCTCAGGGGCAGTTTTGTATAATTAAGTCCATGGTAGCGCTGTTGGTACACCAGCTTTGCCATCCTGACGGCCAAATTAAAAATTGATTTCTTCGACTGATTCCATGCACTGGATGAATGCTCTTGCTCTCCTCCTTGCCCCCTCGCTCTCTTTCCCTTCCTGCCCTCCCAACTTCATATTGATGCTCTATCTCTTCGTCTACAGCTTCCTCCCAGTCTCACCTTTGCTGCAATATAAAATCTACTCGAGTCACCCATCACCCCGACTCACAGCCCACCTCCCGCAAGTCCGCATACACTTTGTAGGTAGAAGGGTGCTACTGCAGAGTGTATGCTTTGCCTTTTTCAGTTGTTTCCTTATCAGTAAGGCAACAGCTATCAGTGCAATATGTACAGTAAAACGGACAATACATCAGAAGTAGATACCACTAGAATTGATAAATACATAAAGCTGTTAAATTACTAGATGAGCTAGTAAGCACTCAGAGCACACAAATCTCTGCCAACACATAATCATAGACTGCATACAGAGTGGACAAAGCTGATGTGGTGTTGGTTTTTGGACTCACATTTTGAAGCCAGGAGTTTGGTATTTGAACATCGCCATGTTGTCTTTTTTGACTTGGATAGGAACAGAGGTGTGAGTAGGCAGGTATGAACCTTGAACCCAAGGACACTGCCTAATGTGTATGATGCTCTAGTTCACCAGTGAATGAAAATCCAAAACACCTGTAAATCATTGGAGACCAGACCTTTCAATCAAACTGTCTAAATCTTCCTCTTCTTGAAGCCTAATACCTACTTAACAATTCCCAGATGGGCCCAGATACAAAGAGATTACTTTAGCTAATGACAGCAGTGTGACTTGTAGGAAAAAAATGTATTGACTGAGTATTTCATCATTGACAATTACCAATTTTGAATTGAAGTCAATGGGAGTCGGAGGTTTTGTTTGAGCCAGCATCTAGTGGCCAGTAGTAGTATTGCACTCTTTTGCAGTTTTGCATTGACCTTATTTTTGAGACCTGGCTGCTTGGTCTATTTCTATATATAGTCTATGTCTGAGCTCTGCAAATTCTCTCAGATTATACACATTATCATTTTGCATGTGTGTGTTCATTTTCAAAACCCATTAAGCTGTGACAGTTATGCATTGTTCCCAAAGAGGTGAAATAAATATCACTGTTTTCAGTTTGCGTCTACCACTTCCTTCTTCTTTGTCTTTTCTTGTTTATAGATGCAACAGTGGTGTTTCCCTACCTTCTACTGGTTCTCGCCATTGTCTTTGCTAAACCATTTGAAATAGTAAGAGGGATTGCCTGGTTCATTTTCCCCCAGCATCCCTTCCTCTGTCCTCTATGTACATTTGTGATTGTACCTTTTCTGTCAAAAAAACCTTATTGAAATCTGTTTAGTAGTGTTTTTTTTTTTTTGTTTTGTTGCTAACAGACAAACAATCCAATGCAAATTGAGGCAATAACATGCTAAATAACTGATTGGTGTAATGTCAATCAGTCAATTGCAACACTTGTTCAAAAACAGACTCCAACTGTGTGGTATATTGGCTCATCAAACAATCACTACCACAAGATAAAAATATCTTGACCAAAAAATAATTATTTTTGTACTCCAGGCCTGCAGGGTTTTAGATTTGCAGAGTTTCTCAGTGACAAAACAAATCAATGGAGTCACCCCAAAGGTAAGCTTAGGCCCTGTGTTAGCTATACCATTAAAAGAGTAAGAAAGAACAAGTCAGAGTCCATGTCAGAGCTCCACACATTCTGATTTCAGAAAGATCACTGGTGTCAAGTCACCACATAAAACACCCCATGGCAGTGATCCACAGGTCAGCGAAAGTGGTTATAAAACCAAAAGAAGGGACAAAAACTCTGTTTGTCGGCATTACTGAATCTGTTCAGGGCTTGAAAGTTGTTTTTTTTTTAAGTCTTTTCACAAGTTGTCTTTTTATTATTGGAGAGAACCAGTGAACTCTACAGCGGGTGAATTAGCTTGTTAGACCTGCCCCTCTAATATTGAAAAGGACATATTACAAAATGTCTGTGAAAATCCAGGGTTTGAAGATATGAAATAGAAGGCATATGGTATAGATGCTAAGTCAGCACAAGCTTTTGTACTGAACCTGAGCCTGACTGAGCGCAGACCGTCTGGGGTCTTTGCTTTACAAAGGCACCAATTATTTGATATTTCTGATTTAGTTCTATATGCTTTGTACACTTTGGTGCTCTCATGTAGCCCTCTGTCCCCCTGTTACCCCTTGCATTTGTCATTCACCTCCATCTTCTTCTACTTCCGTTACCGCTCAACACCTCTCCCCTGTATTCTCCAGCCTCCTTTTTCATTTTACAATTTTTAGTTGCCCCTAGCTACTCTTCCCTTTTTACATTTGTATTCTTTTGCTACGGACACACTCGTCCACTTAAGTGACTGTGAAAAGATAGCTGTTCACACACATAATAACGGACTAATGCAACATTTTTATGTCTTGCCCTTGTTGAATTGAACAACAACAAACTAGATACAGGGCACAAAACAAACAGGACAGCTCGGTGCACAAAAGGAAAAAAATCAACACATAGCTCTTAAAATTAACACCAGAGACTTCACAGTGGATCTGAACTGGCCCTGTAATACCAAACATGTTTGTCGTGTACCACCTGCCATCTCCACAAACTCTGCTGTTGTTGAAGATCACACGCTATCAGTGGCCAGTCACAGCTGATGTTACACCGAGCTTACTCTGGCTGCCTGCCTCCATTGTTGTTCTGATTGATGACACAATGGATTGTGCACAAATCCTTCTGACCTTCCAGAAGTCTTTAAGTCAATGAAATATTGAAAGCATGCTTGATACTCTGCTGCTGTGTTTGTGATGTTGAATCTCTACCTAATCACCTGGTGGGAGTACATTTGTGGAAGAGAAACTAAATGTCAGAGGATTTGCGGTCTGCTGTTTATCTATGTTTTCGCCAGCCTTGTTTTCTTTGTTTGTTGGCAACATTAACTACTCAACTGAAATGAATGAATTATTGGTATTACCCTAAGTTACGGTATTAACCTAATTTAGGGTATTACCCAATTTACCCTAAAAATTACAAGGAGAAAACAATTAGGGCAAGATCCAAAGATCAAATCATGCAATGTGTACATGGATTATGCCTTGGCTGAGGTCTGTGCTCTCTTAAGGCCAATTCATACTTTTCGTAAAGGGGGCGTGCGACATGCGGATGCGCTCAAGTCATACTTCATTCTGCTGCTTGCTAGTGCGCCTGGCAGACGCGCGCCACGCACCAGCCTCAAAGACGTGTTGTAAAGGTTTTGGTACTAGCGAACTTCCTCGCAAAGTCTCTCCATGAAGGCGTCCATGTTGTTATGCTGGCGCAAGCGCAGTGCATTGCTTGTATTGATTTTCACACATGCGCAGTTGCTCGCGCCCTCCGCGCCCAGGCGACGCAGTCACATTTTTTGAGCTGCACACGGACGCCTCCGCGCCTGTCCGCTCGAGTGCTTGCTGACGTGTTCGATAATGAGATTTATGTCATGCGGACCCTCGCGCACCAGCGGATGTGGAAAGTATGAATTGGCGTTTAATGCTTGCTAGTTAGTATTTCAAAAGAGTTTTTGTGGCAGTGAATGCGGTTACTGCTGGTCTTTATGAGAATAATAGTTGTTTACTCTCCTGTATTCAAAGGGTTCATCCACTTGTGACCTTTATGATCTTTTATACGAGTGTAACTTTTGTCACGATTGTGGCTCAGTCATACTTACAAATCAAATGTTTCCTTGAAAAAAATAATATTACTGTAACTATAATAGACGTCTGACCATTATCAGTGTTGTCGCTGACCCTTAATAAAGGGGAGAAAAATGATCCAGACTCAGTATCAGCAAGGATCATCTTCTCTGGGATGCAGTAGATTTCATGTCAATCTGACCATTGCTTACCAGAACATTCTGTCTGGATCAAACTGTTTATGGACTTATTGGCATCATATTTCACTGGCCCTGCTGTTGGCATGGAAATACTGATAAAAAAATAATCATGTTTGATTAGTTGTCATTGTGTTGACTGAGAACAAGCTAGACCCCTTAACCCTCGGAGTCTGCCAAAAGACAAATCACAGTGCAGCCAACACTGGCTTAGACTTGTCTGTATTCAAAATTAATCATTAGAGCCACATTGCAGACACTAAGTGGCCTGAAAGTCATGTGGTGCAGCATGGTTCTGGCTTTTTTCCTGCCTTATACTTCCCTAACATGCTGTATGATCCTTTGTTGAAGAAAAAAAACCAACATACCACCAGACTTTTTGTAGAGACAAAGCACAATGGATGAACACAGAAATACCTGAAAGTAAATAAAATAAAAATAAACCTTTTCCTTCCTCCCACAGGCTTTACTCTCTACACCTAACACTCTCTTTTTCTAACACCTTAAGCCAGGCGAGTTCACGCCTTATTAGCTGCCAGTTTTAGCGTTATCATGGCTAATTACCAGGACTAATCTCTGCTAATGACGACATTATGAGATGTACAGTACATGGTGGCGGCGTGGCCAATAGAGAAGATAACCGAAGGAAGCTTAAGTTTAAGAATAACCTGGCATATCTGCGTTCTTGTTGAGCATTCTGTGCCCGTGCGTAGGCGTAGTGGTGTTTGAGAGGAAGAGAGCGAGGACGAGATTGAGAGAGAGTGCGCCTGCATGTGAGAAAAATAGGTAAAGATTGGAGGCCGTTTGAAAGAGATGCCGTAAACGACAATGAGAAATGACAGCAGCGGTCTGGACAAATTAGGTAGTCAAAAACCAATACAGTGACGCATATTGCACAAGGTGAGCCTTTGAGTGCGAGCAAATAAGAAAACAGGCCAGTGCAAACAAAACAAAAGATGACTTAGTACACGGATAATAATTAAGTATTTACTTTTTGTTTTGGTACTTGGCGAGGTTTGGAGGCATAGTAATACTAGAAAGCCCTCAAAGAGCACAAATCTCCACTTAGGCATAATCCAACTGATGGTACAGACTACTGTATTTTCCAGACTATTGAGCACACCTGTCTTTAAGCCGCTATTGATTTTATTCAAACAGTTTCATGTGGTCCACTCTGACCGGGTCTGATGTGACGACGCTAAATGTATCAGCGGCACGGACCTTGCTAGCTTGTAAAAAGCCAACGAGGTTCGTGCCGCCGATACATGAGCCACACCGGTGTTTAAGTTCAAAGCGTCTGAAAAAAGTAGTGGCTTATAGTGCGGAAAATACAGTAAATACTAGTGATAAAATAGCAATACTGTTGTTAAACATTTGCCCATTATAACAGATGTTTATATAGGGATACAGGATCCCATCCTCTGATCTTGGCCAGGATTTAAGAGTTGGTTCCTTGAGTAATACCTAACCCTGAAGCAAAATCAGTTCATGAGTTTTTCCCAGAGAGACAGATAGACGCAAGAGAAAACCCTTATTGGCAGGAACAACTATCTACAGATTACTTCAGTGGCAAGACACATGAAATAATCTGGATTCTCTCTGTGGATTATATTCAAGTGGATTTAGGTGACATTATTCTACTCTTAGAATTGAACCCTGACACAATGGCATAGAATTGTGTATGGATCGTATGGACATACCAATGTTAACCCTTTGTTTGGTTTGCTATGCTGTCTGTGTAATCCATTCACCTAACAGACCACGACAGAGGTCCATGCGCTTGTGTTTATTGATTTATGCAAATTTACCCAAATTCAAGCAGCTTCCGCAATATTTAGCAGTGATATTCTTGCTCGTGACAATTCGTTACTTTGGCATAATGGCAGAGTTTAATGTCAGCACAGCCAGCTCAGTTGAGAGAGCATGAGTCTCCAAACCATGCAGTTGTGTATCTTATTTTTATTTTTTTTTATCTTATTTAGTAATACACCAATGTCAAAATCCAACCTACGCCCTTGCCCTGACAACTTAATTTTTAAGCTCAAGCCTGTGCTTTTTAGATTTCATTGATTACCAAAGAAAGAGTCAGAGCCAGTGGTGTGCAGTAATGTCAATTGTACAGTGTAAAGCTAGGAATTCAACTGGGTTAGGTTTTTATTTTTCTCAAAGCAAGACTTACGTTCCAAACACAATGAGCAGGTAGCTTTCCTTTGTCAATTCAACAGAACACATCTGCTGCCACGCTCAAATCTGAGACTGTACAATCTTCTTAACCCTGTAGCTTAGACAGCAGCAGAAAACAAAGATATAAGTCTAGAGAAGGTTTTTATTTTTTCCTCTATCAACTGTCAGCGACTATGTGTAGGTGTGTGAGAGGATGTGAAGGGTGCCGCATAGAGAGAAAACAGACCTCCACTGGTTTACCATGAGGATGCCCTCTCAAAGCCCTGTGTACAAGTGTTGAACAAATAAAAGCAAAACTAAAACCATAAAAGACGAAAATAATTTACTCTGCCTTTAGCGACTGATCCGTTATGAATGCACACACAGTGAAGCACAGACGCACGCACGTTGAGCTTAAACAATAGAGCCGTTCCTCATCAAAGGCTGTTGGAAACATTTGCATTAAGGCTGTAGGCAGCATTCATGTCTTTCTTTTTCTAGATATCCCCCAGAGCTTTTACAGTGTTTCAGTTTGTTGTGCATATTTATTCACATTTCTACATTTAACAACAACAAATAGTTTTTATACTGTGGTGATCAGAGGGTAAGGTGTGATGAATAAGTTGTGCAAATGGTCAGATATGAGTAAAATCAATGAAATCATGCCCTGGGCAACTCACTGGCCCCATGTGGTCACTTGAGGTGTTTTCATTTTTCAGAGTGTGGAGGATTTCCTAATCAAATCATTCAACATCAGTAAATTACATGTTCACCTGCCTTCAATTTCTTATTAGGGGATCATGGGGGGAAATTGAATTTTGAGTTTTAATTTGAAATGAGGTCCAGTTTCAGTTAGTTATCATTTTAAAAAGCTTTGCTTTTATTTTTATTTCAGTTAACAAAAATGTTTTTATATTTATAGATAGTTTTAGTTAACGATTATAACCTTGGAGTAGAATGTCCTGTCTGTGTTTCAGCTGTATTTTTATTTCTAGGCCTACAATAATCCAGTTTTAGTTGCTATTTGTAACAACAACCACACATCCCGGCCTCTATTTTAATATTGTTAGTATTTTAACCAGTTGCTGTCCTCTCTGCTCAATAGGTGGTGTACAAGAACAATGACTTCAAGCTGGAGCTGTCGCGGCTGGCCATCGAGCGCGACCCTAAAATCACCCTGAACGGTGATCTGGTGTTCCGCTGCGAGGACGTAGCAGCCCTGGACCCCGTCACCTTCGAGACCCCCGAGTCCTATATCTCCTTGCCCAAGTGGAACACCAAGAAGACAGGATCCATCTCCTTCGACTTCCGCACCACGGAGCCCAGCGGCCTTCTGCTGTTCAGCCACGGCCGCCCTCAGGGTCCAAAAGAGCAGAAGCCCGGGAGGGAGCTAAAGACTGATTACTTCGCCATGGAGCTTCTGGATGGGTATTTGTACCTGCTGATCGATATGGGCTCCGGAAAGACAAAGCTCAAGGCCAGCAACAAGAAGGTCAATGATGGGGAATGGTGCCATGTGGATTTCCAGAGGGAAGGGAGGAAAGGTGAGGGATGCCTTATGTTTAGACTGCCAGCTGATCTAAAATGTGACCGAGCCTTGCCCACACATTTTTATTTTTTTTTACCACTGAATATATAATTAGGAAGGTAGTGTGATTTTCACATTATAAGCCAATTTATAAGCCAATTTAATTTGATGGGGAGTCTATGCTTAAATCCAGTTTGTGTAGACAAGAGAACTCACAGAGCAAAAATTATAAATAGGGCAACTGCATTTACAGATATATCTGTGCAATTACTCACTAAGACAAATGCACTGACATGAACATGTAGTTGTCAGTATCTTAATATGTTCAAATTGTGTATTTTTTGTAGTATCTTTTCTTAAAATATAGATAATGTCAGTCACAGAAATGGGGGATGAATTGACTTAGTCTAAAACCATCTTGCTCTCTGTGCTAATTCACGGTGTAAAGAAAGGTTTGCACATAATAACATTACCACTGGTGGTGTTAGTGTAAATAAATTTTTCATCATGTGATGTCTTCAGATGTCTCTGCTGGCTTGTGGGCACAAACAGGAGCATCTGCATGCTTGAGTGTGTGGTGTCTGATGAATGATCTGTAGGTGGGCAAGCACCTTGGACATTATATCTCCCCCTAATGGTGTCTTATAATGAGTATGGGTGTGAACGACTGTGTGTATGTGTGTGCACGCATGTGATCTCACTGCTGCTCCTGCTGTAATTGGCTTTTAATAGAAAATTAAGATGGAGTCGTTAATCACAGAAAGAGAGAGGGCCTTTTGTTTCACCCACTCCCTGCTGCATTCTGCTTCCCTTCTCCTCCATTTAGCCTATTATAGACACATTAGACACACACACACATGCACACACACTCGACTGTCATCCATCCACCCAGTTTCTTGTATGTCCTTCTGTCGCTGTCCCCAAATTAGCCAACCTACTGCCCCCTCCCACTCATCCGTTCACACAGTTGCCTACTCGCTCACCCACTTGACCTCCCACCCACTCACCCACCTATCAAGCCCACACACATCTTTAATCATTCGCCCCTTTGTGTCATTAAAGCACAGTTTAAATCACCCATTAAATAATGTCATGCATGTTCAGTCATACACAAACCACTGTATCCGAGAGGTTTGCACTGCTGTGTCTAATGGTGAGTATGGTCCTGTTCTCATTTGTGTCTTTTAGGATCGATCTCAGTCAACAGCCGCAGCATGCCCTTCAGCTCCCCGGAGGGCAGTGAAATCCTGGACCTGGACAGTGATATGTACCTGGGCGGGCTGCCTGAGTCCAAGTCGGACCTCATCCTGCCACCGGAGGTGTGGACGGCGCTTCTTAACTACGGCTACGTGGGCTGTGTCCGCGACCTCTTCATCGACGGCAAGAGCCGGGATGTCCGCCGTCTGGCCGAGATCCAGAGCGCTCTGGATCTCGGCCAGACGGCGGACATCCAGGGAGCTGCAGAAGCGGTGCAGCAGCGCCCCCTGCGGCAACGGAGGACTGTGCAAAGAGGGCTGGAACCGCTACATTTGTGATTGCATCGGCACTGGATACCTGGGCACCAACTGTGAGATAGGTAAGGAGGATGATGCTGAAGAGTCTCTCAGTATGACACAGTCAAGATTTTAAGTTCTTTTAGAGGTAATTATAAGTTCTAAACATAGACTGTATATACACTGCACGAAGCAGACATCACCCATCTTGCAGTTTGAAGCCACAGGTTTGACATTTTACTGTTCCCA
This sequence comes from Pseudochromis fuscus, assembly GCA_900323345.1. Taxonomy (NCBI): domain Eukaryota; kingdom Metazoa; phylum Chordata; class Actinopteri; family Pseudochromidae; genus Pseudochromis; species Pseudochromis fuscus. The sequence goes on from OOFC01019053.1 coordinate 9,546, forward strand.
TGTGTGTTGTTTGGTGCCAGAAATGACCATATTTGGACAGGAAGAGAGGAGTAAAGAGTTGGCTGTGACCCTTGACCCCAAGGTGTATAAGACTCAAGTTCAGATCTGGGCTTATTCCACATTGGCCTCATTTTTGAAACCCTGTTGCTTCATCCATTTCTATAAACAGTCTGTGGTCCTGAACAGCTGTGCTCTTGTTGTTTCTTGAACACAATTGTGTTAAACACAGTTCAGAAAGGAAAAGAAACACTGTGGTGTTTTACCAAAGACATACAATTACTTTCATACAAGGAAACAGAGCATAGGGTGTCATGTCAGGCAATAGACCCTACAGTGTAATTGAAATGTGCAAAGGGAATTACATATGATCCCAACATGAAACAATAAAAAGTTGCCACATTGTTATTGCTGGAAAGCCAAACAAGAAAACAAATGTAGAATGAGCATTTTGACACCTTCCACAACTGGCTTCCTTGAATTTGAGCAGCTGCTGGTATAGTAGGAGTAACAGCTCCTCGGGGAGCTGTGTGTGGACCAAATGCCACCCGAGGCTCAGTTGCAG
>OOFC01019055.1:0-12702 GCA_900323345.1 Pseudochromis fuscus
CTTCTCTTATGATAAACACATGAAACAAATACATGAAAGACTGTTTCTTTTTTATGGTGGAGAAGTTATTAAAATACTAGAGTGGCCATTATGGAGGAGAAAATTTAATGGTGAAAAGTAAGAGCTGATTATTCTGCAGGTTTGTCATCTGTCACGCTGCTGAGCAAATATACCAGGAGGAAACATCTGGAGAGGCAGGTCTGCTGATAAGAAGAAATTAAAAAAAAAAAGAAAAAAAAGGAGTTTCAGGCAACTTCAGGAAAGTTTTTTTACTTTTTAAAATCAGCCCCTCAAAGAAATATATTTAAAATGAAACATCTGAAAAAACAATTTCTACTGTTTCCAATCAGAAGCAAAGCAGCAGTGATGTCATCACACAGCAGCAACAACCACAGTCGACCAACGGGAAGATGAAATGTTGAATCCATGAGCTCCCACACTAAATATGAAGCTCAGGTCATACATGTACTGATTTATACTAACATTACCAACAAGAGTTTCAGAGTTTTCTTCTTCATCACAAAAGATGATCAATCTCCTCATTAAAAAAAAACAACATATATATGGTGACCACATATACGACACATGTGACGTCACCCGTTGGTTTGTGGACTTGCATTTTGAAGCCAGGAGTTTGGTATTTGAACGTCACCATGATAGAGATAGAGGTGACCATATTTGGATATGAAGGGAGGCGTGAGGAGGTGGGTCTGAGCCCTGAACCCGAGGGCATTGGTATGAGAAGAGTGCTGGTCTCATTGGAGAACAGAGCTGTCAATCTATGTGACCACGCCCCTAAATCTTCCTCTTCTTGAAGCCTAACACCAAGTTAATGATAAATGATTTTCAGATGTTTCACCAGATCAATGAGGAGAAGAATCTGTGGTATTTCATAATTCAAAATGACCATTTTTGAACTGGAGTCAGTCAGAGTTTATTGGAGCCAGCCTCTAGTGGCTGTTGGGGGTATTACACCTTTTCCCCACTTCTGCTCTGACCTCATTTTTGAGGCCTGGTGACTTCGTCCTTTTCTATAAACAGTCTGTTTTACCAAAACCACCAGTACCAGTGCTCCAGTACCTGCAGCAGGTCTTTGCGGTCCAGGTCCCACTTCTTGATGCCGTTGTCCCGGGAGCCGCTGAAGAGGATGTTGCCCTGGACCACCAGCGACTCGATGCCATCGTAATGTGGTGGTTCAAAGTTGTGTGTCGGGCCGATGCTGCCCAGAGAGCCCTCAGTCACATCAAACAGCTGCAACAGTGACAGCAACCCACGTTAAAGGGGCAACATGTACCCAGCAATACTAATCATACTGTTAGAAATACTGCATTCTTTATCATCTATCATCTCATCTGGGCCTCACAGAAAACACTGCGTCAAGACCAAGTCCACAACATGCAGGAGACACTGTAAAACACACCTTGATGTAATGATCCTTGGACCCGGTGATCACCAGGTCCTGGTTGTTTCCAGACTGATCCACAGTCAGACACATGACTGGACCCAGGTGACCGGTCAGCTTCCCAGTAGACGCAAATCTGACACCGAAAAAATGTTCAATCAGATAAAAGCCAGAGTCTAAATGTAACATGAAGTGTAGTTATATGAATTATAACACACTTTCAGTCATTGTAATACAAAGAACAGAATGTTACCAACACTAACTAACTAACAATGAAGTTTGCAGTGTACATTTTAAAGTATTTGTATCAGGTATCCACTGTTCATACTGATTATTTTCTGAGAGCAACAAAGAGGCAGTTCATCTGCCAACACCAGCTGGCTGCCAGTAAAGAAAAACAGCTTCAGATTGGATACGTATCAAACTGAACTGAATCCTCCGAATGTGCAGTGAAAACAATTTTGTCTTTAAATTAACTCAGGTTGTGTGTAATGCATCTAAATATGGTGCATCAGGGGGAGTGAAGGAGGAGTGGGCATGATAAACAGTCTGGTGTCAACACCTCAGTTAAAGGACTTTTTTAAATAGAGTTTAAATTCTTTTTCCTTAAAGTAAAAATACAACTTCATAAAAAATGAAGAAGGAAATTCAGCTTGTGTCACAGTAAAGGACTGCTCACTGTTTTTTATTATAACTAAGTCAGTCATACATTACAATAGTACTATGTTACAATACGACCTGTCTCAATATATAAAAACTGTAACTATAATTTAAAGATAATTTGTACCACACTCCATGACAACCCACTGGTTCAGGACAGTATTACTGCGAGTACCTCCTCAGGTCCCAGACTCTGACTGAGTTTCCAGCAGCGGCATACAGAACGGTCCCGTTGGGGTTGAGAGCGATCTGGTTGATCTGGTTCTCTCCTGCTGGGATGGTGACCGTCCGGCTGGTGTTAGACGCACAGGCATCTCCAACATTGACCTGACCAGAAGACCTGGACACACATGGAGGAGACGGCTAGAAATCAGTGGGAGGTGGATGTATTTAAGGGGGAATGATTTTCAAGGTGGGAACACATTTTTAAAGATATTTGGTTCAGAGGTGACACTGGTCTGATTTATTTAGTTGGAAAAAATCTGTGAGAAATAAATAAAAGCTGCTGATGAAACCAAGAGATCAAGAAATATTAGCTAAAGTTCAACTTTTAAAAGTCATATAACACAAGTCTGTCAGTTCCAGAAGCTTCTAGTGTCTGAATGTGTATAAACACAAAGAGTGGGAGGAATAATCCCTCATGTCAAACAAGAGCCACTACATGTACAGTTAGTGAATAATGCATCAACAATGACTTAGATAATACTCAAGAATTTTATACTTCACCACCTTAATCCAAGTGTTTTTATATGGTTTACATTTATTAATTATTTATACTGAATCAAGTGTCACAAAGTCACAGTTTACTTTATACATCCTAAGAAATACTGGCAAGTTTTCCCCCAGATGTGGGTAAATATTAAACTAACTACAAGCAGTGTTATTTTAACCCGGGAAGATGGACTGTTTTACCCAACATGTTGTTATTTGTCCCCAGCCTTTTGTTGTTTTTACCCTGCAATTATTGTAAAAACAACAAAATGTTGGGTACTTCTGAAAAACATGATGCTTTGAGGTGCATCTGTGTCCACAGTAGCTGCTGGACATAATTCAAAAAAGGTTTTTCACTCTGCAGCTTTGAAAACGTGCTGACACAGCCCGACTCACGTTAGTGTTCGGATGCACTTGGCCGAGTCCCGGATGTCCCAGACTTTGATGTAGGAGGTGGAGACGGTGAAGACTAAACTGGAGCTGTAGCGGACAGACACCACGTTGTTGGGGTGACCTGCCAGGGACATTATCTCCTGACCCGTCACCAGGTTCCACACCTTACAGGTCCGGTCTGCAGGAGGACACACACTCAGTCATTCCCATCACTGTCACTTTCTTTGAACAATGTGCAATGCAGGGAGGCTGGTGAGAGGAGGATGTCAAAGCCTTATTTTAATTAACAACAAAAACAGAAATAGCTACAAAGTACTTCATCTGTGGGAATAAATGAGCACTTCAATCGAGCTGATTGCCTATATATTTACCTCCATTTAATTTGTTTAAAAGCTCCTTCAGCATCAGACTTTTGTCGTCTGTACAAAGTCATTTTATTTCATCACCTCATTTATTCACACACTGTGCACATGACAATCTTAATTAATCCCTGTCAGGTTTTATTTGCAGTGCTGTAACAGCATACCAGCGTGTCAAAGTGTAATAAATTACCAATGCTGGAACAAGGAGGCATGCAAGGAATACTGATTAGAGGTGTTAGGAACTGTAGTGAAGAGGGGGAGGACAGATGGAGGGAGGGAGGACTGTGGGGTGTGTAACCTTTGGATCCGGTGAACAGAAGGTCATCAGTGCAGTCCACACATAAAACAGCTTTACTGTGTCCCTCCGCCATGTGAACGCACTGTAATGTTGCAGACCGGCTGCTCTTAGTGGGAGGCACCGGGTTAATAACACCCCTGGAAAACACATATATCACCATCAGAAAGGTGCAGCACAGACATAACCTCGTCTAATAATGTGAGTGCAGCTCGGATACAAATCACGCAACCAGACTCATGCACGATAGGCGGCCAATTAGCACAATGCTGCAAATCAAAATCAGAGAGAGAATGACAGTCCAAAGAAAAACGATGAGACAGCTGAGAACAGAGACACATTTGTAACGCTGAAAAGAAACGAAAAGACGACACAAGAATCCAAAAAACTACCTATATACACCAAGATTGTCTTGGACTTCAGACCTGTAACTGGTTTAAAAACATCCAAGCAGCCACAGACAGGCGATCACTGGAAACCATCGGGGCCTGTGAGTTCAATAGCTTCATGGGAGCCCTGATCGATCACTAATCAGCTGGTTGTGTTCACAAATTGGCATCTGATAGTGTAATAGTTCAATTGCTCGACTCTACCAGATGTAGCTGGTGGTGGACCACAGATCCACATGTCGATATTCAGGAGAGGTGAGGTTTAAGAGAGCTGCAGTTTGGAGGATAAAAGCTTCACTGGAAAGAAAAAGGCCGATTACTGAGGGTTCAACCTCAGTAACAGTAGAGGGTCTAACACGATGACACTGTTTGGGTTTATTGTAATTAATTATTGATCTCAGAAAGGATATCCATTCACTGATTTCAACCACATCAACTGAGTTGGTCTGCCACAGTAAGACTGGAGGCCACACCACGTGACGGAGTTTAAAGTTCACCTCTGCCCAGTGCATCTAGTGAGCAAACACAAAACTGTACTTGTGTGGGTCCAACAGAGGAGGGGAAACAGGGCGGGGGAGTTTGTTGGAGGACAGGTGGAGGCATCTATCCATCCTAAAGGGGAAGAGAGTATGTGATACTGGTGAGAGAGCTGAGCTACTGATTGACACTATTACTCCTAATTATTCTGTAATAGATACAACTTGTAACTTATGTGCAGATGAATGAAATAGTATATAAAAACATAACACTTAGCTGGAGTAAATGTTGCTCCCAGGATGTAATGAGCATTAAAAGGATCATAAATATTTGCTGCCTTCAATGTAGCACTAACTTATCTGCTAAAAAATCTGCCAAAAAACTGATTATTCACTCAGAAGTTTTTCATTAAGGACACAAAATGTGTGTGATGTGGAAATGTGAAGCACACAGTAAGAATGGATTTCCTGTACAGACCGGTGGCTGTATTTGTATTTCTGTAGAATCAGCAGAGCGATTGAGCTGCACCTTTTACAATCAGTTTTGTGAATAAAGAAGCCATATTGGATATTTTCTATTGAACCATTACAGAAGTGTTTTTAAGACAATTATAGCTCAGCACTACATTGCCAAGCAACAGCATATCACTGAATAAAAACAAGATGTTTAACATCATGTTTACATGTCAGTGGAAGGTTGTTTACATTAAATTTCTATTACGATCAAAACAATCTAAATGAATAAAATGAAATATAATAACTACATGGAAGGTGGAAATGTATCCTCAGGATTACAAAGGGCTAAATGATGGAAACTGTAAAATAATTAAAATTCTGGCATCATTACCTTGACAAAAGTATAGATAGTGTATTGTAACACTACACTTCAAAATCTAAATGTTGATGTGCTCCTATCCATCCAGTGTGCCTCACAATGGATCTGAAAGGAAACAATCATGTGACTGAAGTGTAGATCTGCAGGTTTAATTTCAGGGGTTTCACTACAATATGGCGTCAACCATTTAGGAATTAGAGGAACTGTATTCAGAGTACTTTCATTAACTTCTCTGTGAAACTATCACAGACGCAGCAGAAACTTTAGGACAATCTGGTCCATTCCTAAAAAGACAGAATCCACCTGCAAGCTCAGCAGCATCAAAGGTCAGGACGACCACAGAAGACAACTAAAGTGGACGATGGCAGAATCCTTTCCTCAGTGAAGAAACCATTTCACATCATCTAGACAAGTCAAGAAGGCTCAGTGTCAGACTCTACAAGCAAGAGACACCTCCATGAATGTGAATACAGTGGGTTTACAACAGCAAGGCCAGAAAATAGGTTAAAAAATGAATCTCCCAGCTCTGGAGTCAGATTCTTAGAGATAAACCTGCAGCAGATGATGGGAGGAGAAAGTCTGGAGGAGGAAAGAACAGCTCATGATCCAAAGCATGTCATCTGTCAAACATGCTGGAGGTGGGGTTATAACATTGGCCTGTATGGCTGCCAATGGAGCAGGCTCACTGGTGTGTATAGTGGGGATGCTCCCATCACATTTTATGCTGCCACTTCTCCTCTGTGGGGACATTCATTGGAATTCAATTGGCATTATATTTAAATCAAAATAAATAAACGCATGAATACATTTCTAGAAAACAATCATGGTAAATATGACAAGAAGGCTTCCTGCAAATGTCGGGTTTCATTGTGAAGTTTGTCTGCAGGTATGTACTGAGTGGATAAAACACTTAAAAACAAACAAAGCTGCATCATCAGGCTTATGGCGGAGAAGAGTTGTCATGTTAAATATATAATATAATGATATAATTATGTTTGTGCCGTTTGTGAAAGAGTGAGTGATTGGGGCTGCGTGTCTGCAGGTAGTGGTAGAGGTGTTTGTGTGTGTGTGTGCGCTACACACGGACCTGCAGACCACATCTAGGGTTAACGTGCTTCCCCTGTGAGGTATTTTTTCATTGCATGTGTTGCAGGATGCAAACTTTACATCACTCTCACAGATCGTATAAACTTCCACACGGCAGACATGTTTGTTGGGGTTTTCTGCCATGGGCCTATGCAGAGTGAGGGAAAGGGGAGAGGCTGCAGGCTCCAAAGTATGAGCTACAGGTGATCGGTTTTTGCGATCGGCAGTGAAAGGCATTGATCGGCATACACCGATCACATACTTTTCCTACGGAAATCGGCTGATACTAATCGGTGGCTGATCGATCGGAGCACATGTATAGATGATGTAAGTGCTGATTGGCTGAGCAGGATGAATTCTGAAGTGTATGGGACAATATTCTCTGCTCACAATCAGCCAAATGCTGCAAAACTGACAGGACAGCACCTCACAGTGCAGATGGATGATGATGCAACACAGAGTGCAAAAGCAACCTGAAATGCAATGTTCTTCAATGGTGAAGCCGGTCACCACATCTCAACCAGACAGAGGATGCTTCAGTTAGTGAAGACAAACTGGAAGAGGAAAGATCGAGAAACAGCAGCAACTGAAGGCAGCAGCAGTGAAGAGCAGACAAAGCATCTTAAAGGAGGAAACTCAGGATTTGATGATGTCCATGTTCTTCTTCAAACAGTCACTCACTGCAAAGGATTCTCATCCAAGTTTTAAAAATTGCTGTTATAAGTATGTTAGTTTGTCCAAATACTCTTGAGCTCCTGATCCTGAAACCTCTTAAATTAAACCCGAAGGTCTACACTTCAGTCACATCTTGATTGTTTCAACTCAAATCCATTGTGATAGTGTAGAAAGACCAAATGATGAATCCTGTGTTGCTGTCCAAATATTTACAGACCAAACTGGGTGTGAAAAACCTGTAAGTTACTGGTCAGTATTTGACAAACTGACAGATCTGGAAGTGGAAGGTGCCTCCCTGCTCCTCCACAATATCCGTCTCCAACTCTAATTTGAATCTCTGCCTGTCCAGCGTCACTCGTACCGATCACTGGGTCTTACTCATCCTGCAGGACGTTTTCAGTACGCCCCAGATACCCTGTCATAAGGCCAAACACGGGGCTGTGGTGGTGACAGGGACGAGCGGTGAGGGAGGGATGAAGTGGTGGGCTGCTCTTCAGGTTCCTGATGACTGGGCTGTGGAGGAAGACAGTAGCGCTGCCAATTAAGCTGCAGCATAATTAAAGTGTGTGCTAAGCTGTTTGCACACTGCTGGTGGAAGTGTGGGAGGACTGCATGAAGACAGAAGGGAGGCGCATATGCTGCCATCATGTCATGTGGGAGAAACTGTCAGCAAGGCCTAATAGTAAAAGGGTCACATGTTCACACTCATCCACAGTGATGCATCGAATTCACCAGAGCTGCACACACATCCTGTCTCTGCCTGTTACAACTCTTCATTTAGGGCGTCGGTCGCCTGGTTTTAGTGGAAAAGGACAATTCAGTACAATCTATTCATACACAATGTCGCAATCTTTCCACAATACAACACCCTCTGTTCTCACACCCTCCCTCGTTGTTGTCAAACTGCTCATTTGGAAAACAAATCTAAATCCAACATGTTAATTTTTCCTACAAAAATAGTGTTAAGACAAAAATAATCCGAGCATCACGCCTCCGATGACAAAATAGCTTCTAATCTAACAATAGCCAAGCTTGTGTGAAGCTTTAATGCTCATTGCTCAGTAATAAAACAAACTGGCGAGTGGATAAAAAAAAAGTGAGGAGAGTCTCTATTCAAAATGTCAGAGTCAGCCTGAGGGTGGTGGCAGAGTAAATGCCATGTTGTAGCCTGGAGGGTTTCTCCTGTTGGGTGTCCTGGTCCCTGAGGGGTTAAAACTCAGAGAATTTAACTGTCGCACTCCTGGATTCAGTCTTGGTAGAAATCCTCTTCTTTCCTCTTTTATTCTGTCTCTACTTCTTGCTACTGATAAAACCTCAAGTCATTATTATTTACCATTGAAAAACAAATAATAAGTCACTTTAGGTTTTGTTTGAGTTGCACACAGACTGTTTGTAGACTGGACAAAGCTGATGTCACCCGTTGGTTTGTGGACTCTCATTTTGAAGCCAGGAGTTTGGTATGTGATTGTGGCAATGTTGTTTTTTTGAGTCAGAAGTGACCATATTTGGATATGAAGAACCTTGAACCTGAGGACACTGTCCAACGTGTATAAGACTGGAGTTCAGGTCTAGTATCACTGGAGACCAGAGCTATCAATCAGACTAACCACACCCCTAAATCTTCCTCTTTGTGAAGCCTAATATCTATTTAATGATGAAATTATTTCTAGATGAACCACCTATCAATCAGACTAACCCCGCCCCCTAACTCCTCCCACCAGATCTCTAATGACATCAGAATGACTTGTGGAAAAACTGTACTGACTGAATATTTCAGAATTCACCATTTTTGAATTGAAGTCAGTTGCAACCTGGTGGCTTTGTCCATTTCTATATCCAGCCTGTGGTTGTCCAGAAATAAATATATCACACATCACATTGTGCAGACGTCTACTGGTTCTCCCACATGACACGAATGCGGCAGTATTTAGTTCTTACACCGACCACATGCACTCACACACTGACCATGCGTGTTGGAGTCAGCTTACAGTAAATGTTGTTTCAAGCTGGCAAACAATCGATGTGCACGCAGAGCTACAAATGTGCACGTCATGCCAACAAAAGGTTTAAAAACACTGGCAAAGGATGTAGTAATCAGCTGTGTGAAGTAATCAGTACTGCAGGGACTAGAAATAATGTTTTAGCAGGTGTACCCCCAATTTACTAAAAGCTCACTCAACATATTCTTCTCACTCACTTGGGAGCATTCACTGATCAGAAAGGACAGCAATCTCCTCATTGAGTCAAATGCAGATTGTAAGTAGATCAGAAGCAGAGGGATTGAACAAGCAAGTTGAACACTGAATCTGAGCCAAGACTACCACAAACAGAGAGATGGATCACCAGTATTGGCTCTAAGAAGAGACATAATATCCAAGTTAGGAAGGAAAAATATGACTGTAAATTCAGCATAGAACTTGGCAGGTCAAAGGTCATCAAACAAGACGCAGAGCATTACTGACTTAGTCGACACCACATGCTTCTCCAAAGCAGGAAACCGAAAGAAGGAGTATTAGTAGAGTCGAAGTTAATTTATTTTTTTGGCTTTGCAGCCACAGTGTTGGCAACTAGCTCTTACTGTTTAATCTCCTTGACCTTTGCCCTGTCAGCCGCTGCTTGTGCCTTGTCATAGGTCTTCCTGCGAGAGAGCGGGGAAGGCTCCGGCGCTCGCTTTTCCAAACCGGGTGAAGTTCTGGAGCCAGAACTGAATGTTCAGTTTTATCAGTTTATCCACAAACAACACAGAGACAATACACGAAAATAATTATAAACACAAAAGAAGGACGTGGAACCAATAACAAAAAATAAATGTTAACAATGAAGAGATGAGCATGCAGAACACACAGAAACAGTTACCTGACATTTAAAGTCCCAACACAGAGGTGGTTCTTGGCCATGTTTAATAAGGGCACTGCAGGTTTTGAGCTACAGCATCCAAACATAAATCTAATATCTTCTGATGAACTGTCTGCTAAAGTTCTTCTTCACATACAGTGAATGAGCACTGATTTGAAGCATCACCTTTAACAAGCTAGTTAAACAGCCTGGTTAGTATTTTTTTTGTGTGTGTTTGGTGTGTAACTAAGTCATGATGAGGAATTAGAAAGGCTGTTTTTCGCAGGGGACAGTGATAAACAAGCCATCCAAATGTTAATATTTGCTCAAAGAGTTCATCAGCTGAAGTAAGGCACAGTCTTTTTTTAACGATGCTCGAGAATAATGAAAAATTCAACAAAGCAGAGGAGGTAGCAGCAACGTCAAACATGCAGGAAAGACAGAAGTAGCAATTAATGTGTTAGAGACAGAGTGCCGGGCATGGACTTACATGCTGCCCATTTTAGAGGAAAAGCCGGGGGAGAGAGCTGTGTAGTCCCTGACTGACAAGTCCATGTCTCCGCCCCCATCTGGTGTTTCAGCTAACGGCAGCATCGGACTAGAGAAGTCTGCAGTGGGAGCATCGGGGGCGGAGTCGCTGTTTGCGTACAACAGCTCCATCTGAGTTGTGGTCCTCCTACGAGCCTGTAGAGCAGAGACAAGAGAAACACGAGGAAGGAAAGAATGAGAAACATTATGGTTTTTCCCTCAGAAAATAAGGAAGTAAATGTCTAAACTCCATTACCTTACTCCTCGTTTTGGTCTCTCCACAGAGTTTCATGAGATCTGAGGCCAAGGTGCTGGAGGGAAGACAAAGGTTTTTTATGTGAATATTAATTTTACAAATTAACTTGAAATACACTTTGTATAAATGATGAGAAACAACATGAAATCACATTATTATATTATAGCCATAGACTGTGTATAGGAATGGACTGCAAGTGACTTCAATTCAAAAATGGTCATTTTCAATCCTGAAATACTCAATGTATTTTTCTGACGTCATCTGTGAAACTCGACTTTTCTTCTCAAAGATTTAGTGGCGTGGTCAGTTTGATTGACACCTCTGGTCTCACTGAAGTGAGACTCGATCTGACCTCCAGTCTCATACACATTGGACAGTGCCCGTCTCCTCACTCCTCCCTTTATATGCAAATATGGTCACTTCTGGCTCCAAAAAACCAACATGGCCACGTTCAAATACCAAACTCCTGACTTCAAAACATCCACAAACCAACAGGTGACATCACGTTAGCTTTGTCCATTCTATATACAGCCTATGATTATAATGTAAAACATAAATATTCAACACAATATAAACTGTAAACACACAAGATGACACATGACAGCACAACATGAATACTGTGTATAATATCCACACACAATACAACATAACTATAAAATAACCCAACACAAACAAAAATACAACAAAACATGACACAGTGTGAAATGTAAACAAAGTAAATGCTAGAACTCAACACGACATAAAAACACAGACAGAAACAAGCCACTAGTTTCTTTGATACAGAAAACATGTGGAATAATTTATCCAAAACATTACATTAAAAAATTATACGGTAAACTACATGAAGTAGCATAACGTGGCTTAGTGTGTCTTTACATATTGTACAGTAATGTCATAAATAATCCTACATGTACTTACGTTCCCTCTGCAGAGGGGCTTTGTGCCGACTCATCACTGCTGCTATCGTCCCCATTTTCTATCAAATGAGATCAGTGAACAATATTAGTGGTGAAGGAGACTCCTCATCTCTGCTCAGACTGACGGCTGCTTCTAACTTTCTGAAATACTTCTGAGCATGTGCACTATGCCTAAGACTAAGTTCTCTCTCTTCTTTCTGATTTTTCCCAGTTTTCTTGATTTAGTTTTTTGGGTAACTGCTCGAGATGAATGTAGAAAATGAAGGGAAGCAGATGAGGGTGATGTCAGCGCTGCGCCATGCTGTTTTATCGACAAGCTTGGTCCTCGCTGAGCTCAATGGGATCAGATGGATCAAGAAAGATGAGAGGTCCGAGGTCAGAGAGCGCTCAGATGGGGAAGGTTATGAAGAGAGATGTGTGGGGGAGCTGAGATGAAGGGAAGAGACCCGATGTGAGACAACAAGGTGGACGAGTGAGAGGAATCATTAGTCCGTTGCTCCTGATGGGGTCTGCTGACCTACAGGGTCCGACAGAGCTAAAATATCCGAGTTGTACGGTTCCTGTGGGAGGGTCTGGGGTTAGCAGGTGCTAAAGCATGGAGGCTGTAGCACATGTGAGCTGCGAGGACGAGAAGGAGGAGGAGGAGGAGGAGGGAAGAAGAGTGGATCCAGATAAGGACAGGGGAAGGAGTCAACCAACAGATGGAGGGAAGCTTGATTGCACTGCACCTCATGCACCTGTTTATGTTATGGTTAGTTAGTGCAAAGGGAAGGAACCATGCATCCATAACACAGATTAGAGTCTAATATGGTTTCACTTACCAGGCGGGAGGTTACCTAGCTCTGTAAAAACATCACAAAAAAAAAAAAAAAAAAAAAGAAA
>OOFC01019055.1:12722-25217 GCA_900323345.1 Pseudochromis fuscus
TCTTTGAAAAAACAATCAAAAAAAAAAAAAAAAAGAAAAAGAAAACGTGGGGGAACAGAAAAAGGCAATGCACAAATCAAAAACACAGTCCCCCAAATTCTAAAGAAAAAAGAAAACAAAAGAAACAAAAAACCAAAAGAAAAATAATAATATGCATCTAGTGTAAACAGAGCGTCCTGCTGAACAGAGGCTGGCTGAAGTACATTCACACCCGTGGGCAGGAAGTTGTAAAATCAACTGTAAAAATGTTACTATGATCTCATATGTGCACTACCAGAATTTAACATTATAGTTAACCATCTGTTGTACAATAATGAAGCCAGCCACTATTCAACAGAAGGCCACAGGCAGGAGCCTCTCAAAAGGCCCAGTCATGCAACTGACCCGTCACCCAGTCCACTTCCTGAAAGGCTTTGTAACAAACAACAGTTTTAGTGACAAATTTATACAAATTACCTCATGTAAACAAATTATCCAAGAATGAAATGTGAACTTGGTATTGGTGACACAGTCGGGAGGTGGGCCGGGTTAAACCTGGGGTCTGGGCTGTGTGTTGTGGTTATTAACTTCATTTCTACGACAGTCCAAACCAAAGCTGTTTGTTACCTTGCAGAGCGTTTCCCAGCAGCGCGTCCAGCTCCGGGTTGAACTCTGCCTTCTCCTTCAACATGTGAAAGAGCAGCTGGTTCTGTGTAGCGCTGGTGATTTCAGTTTGCTTCAGCCTGCCCTCCATCACCTTCACCTGCGACTCCCTCTGAGCTGCCTGCAGACCCTGAACACGTCACATACAAAACAGTGTTGCTGTTCACTCTGCAACATGTCTGTATTTTATTTTTATTGTTGGAGTTGTCATACGGTATGTTACAAACATCTGTAAAACCACTGGGTGTATCACACAAATATATCATACTCTGACATCTCTCTCCTGGGAGATGATCCAATGTGTATTCAAATGGAGGACTGCTATACAATTCCAGAATGGGACGATATGATGTGATTCGTTGCAGTGTGATACCGTACGATCTGATGCACTTTTTTACAATTGCTTAAAGTAGTCCTTCTAGTCCTTATGAGAGAAAATGGAAAATGTGGCATTACAGGGGCAGCTGTGGCGTTACGGCTGCGGCGTTACAGGGGCAGCTGTGGTGTTACAGCTGCGGCGTTACAGCTGCGGCGTGGCGTTACAGCTGCGGCGTTACAGGGGCAGCTGTGGTGTTACAGCTGCGGCGTTACAGCTGCGGCGTTACAGCTGCGGCGTTACAGGGGCAGCTGTGGCGTTACAGCTGCGGCGTTACAGCTGTGGCATTACAGGGGCAGCTGCGGCGTTACAGAGGCAGCTGTGGCGTTACAGCTGCGGCGTTACAGGGGCAGCTGTGGCGTTACAGCTGCGGCATTACAGAGGCAGCTGCGGCATTACAGAGGCAGCTGCGGCGTTACAGGGGCAGCTGTGGCGTTACAGCTGCGGCATTACAGAGGCAGCTGCGGCATTACAGAGGCAGCTGCGGCATTACAGAGGCAGCTGCGGCATTACAGGGGCAGCTGCGGCTCAGGTGGTAGAGCCTGATTTGGTCATCTCCAAATCGGAGATCATAGGTTCGATCCCCGTCTCCTCCTGCCTACATGTCGAAGTGACCTTGTGCCAGACACTGAACCCTACGTTTCTCCCTTCCCTTGCTAGCACCTTATATGGCAGCCCTGTAGCCACAGATCCCCAGTCAACTGCTTCAGTAAACAGATTAATAACTTAAAAATTAGCTTAATGTAGGATTCAATTATATCAATCTACGATGCACTCCCGGTTTTAACGTTACACCACTATATCCTACACACCACTTGCAATGTCATTATATAATAAGTTTAGTTTTCATTGAGACTGTCACAGAGGTGTTGCTTTAACAGTGTGATCACTACAGCGGATCAGTGTTAAACTGTATGGTTTATTTTTTACTGACAGGTGTTTCTATTATTTCGTCCAACACATTTATATTTCCCTCTGGCGAAATATAATAAAGCACTATCTTATTTCCCAGAGAAGGCAGGTTAATGAAAGAAGGACTGTTGTTCTTGTTGTTATGCAGCCATAATTTTATCTTGTGAGGGTCGCTACCTTGTTAATTGCCATTGACATGAAGTGATCGAGCAGGAAACGAGCTTCTGCCAGAGTACAGGAACCAACCACAGCGGAGACGTCCACTGTGTCGCCCTCCTCCTGGGAAGAAAAAAAAAAAGCATCTGAAAATGAATCTATACAAAATTAATGACAACAAAAACACAGACATAACATGATGAAACTTCTCATATGTCCTAAGATTGGCTGATATCAGACAAATGTTAGAACCTCTGTCTGAGCTGTTATACTGAGATAAAGCTCACTCACATTCTGTCCTGTATTCATGTCGTCATGAACCATCAAACCACCAAGTTCTGACCTCATCAGGCTCCTCACCTTGGTTTCCTCCATCTGCATGATGTTGGCCTGACAGTCTGCGATACTGTCATTAATGTAGTCGATGTTGGCCGTCAGAGCATCCACTTCCTCATTGAGGGGAAGCATCGTCTTCTCCACCTCCGGCCCCTCCCTCACCAGCCGGTCCCTCTTCCTGATCACCTTCTCCTTACGCTTGGTCAGCTCCTCCCGTTGCTGTGAGTAGCACAGGAGCCACGTTGAACATGTGCTGAACTTTAACAGACCTCTGAATGTAGATATGGTGAATGTTAAAGAAACACTGAACAAAGGGGTAAGACTGATGACGTGAACCATCCAAAAATAAGATGTTGTAAAATATAGTGATCAAAGGTTTTATCTGACACTTTTTTCCCTTAAAATAAACTTAAAAAGTGATGAATTCCTCCACAGCTTCAGGGGTTTCAAAGAAAGTTGTTGAGTCCACCTGAAACAGCATCTTCAGATGATCTAACTTCTGTTTTGTGACAGATTTCCAGTAAAAATAAGATATGTAGGTGGGACAAAAGGTCTGGAGCAATTTCATTGAACTGTAACTGCTCTGGAAAAAAAAGTAAGTGCCACTGAAATTTGATATAAAAACTAAAACAAAAGATTTAAATAAAACAAACAAAAAAACCCAATATCATTAAGTGAACAATACGTCCAGAAATGTTTTCTAAAAGGATTCAAAATACATTTTTAATTTCAGGTTGACATTAGCTACTGCTTTGCTAAAGTTTGCCAGAAGTTAAATTTTAAATAATGTTAAAAACAACAACAACAACAGCAATAAATCTAGGAAGATCTCAGAGAGCACGAACCTCCTAGCAAAACATAATCCAGCTGTACTGATTATGTACAAACTGAACAATGTTGCTCTTTGTGGAGAAATACGTAGCAACAACATCTTGTTCAACATTCTCCAATTATAAAGTGACTGGGATGTTCTTTCCAGACAGGATCTCATCCTCTGATCTCATCCTCTGATCTCTCCAAAACTATGAATCATTATCTCTTTGGTGGAGATAAATGAAGGGCTGACTGACACAACATATCTTCTATTGTTTGGTAGCAATCACTTCATGATAATAACTCACTGATCTTTGTTTTCAAAGCACTTTAAGAGACAGCAGGTGGAACCAAAGTGCTGTCCACACAATGCAAAGCCGATCAATCAATGAATCAAAACACTCTAGTATCACAAGGACAGGGCCTTGCAACAGCAGCAAGTCAGAGTGAGAGGATGAACCCCGGCTGATAATATTGAAACTCAAACTTACTCCAAACAAATCCCAAACTACAGGCAAGATGTGTTTCTGCTCTTTAATCATCTAATATTCCACATCCTTAAGTATCCATCTGTGTAACTGCTTTTTCACCTTGAGCAGGCGATTCATGTCAGCCTCCATGTTGGAGATGGTCATCCTCTGCATGATGACATCAGAGATGCGCCGCTCCAGGGACTGCCATTTGTTGCGAGCGATTCTGGTGGAGTAAACACCAACTGTCCGCCTGTAAGAAGACCTGAACACAGGGAACCAGCCATTAGTAAAGTCACTGATCAGTCCTAAATATCTGTATTATCATGTGTCTGTACTGAGACTCACCGAGTGCCATTGGGAGCAGCGTTACCGGAGGAGTACATGCGTCCAGATGGGGGTCGGTGGCTGGAGTCCTGGACCGGTTCTGGGAGGTTGACTTTCCTGATCACCTTACCTGAGGTGGGCCTGACCTGCCTCCTCAGAGCCGTCACCTGACACACATGGCAGACAGAAAAGTGAGGATAAAAACCACAACCACACGAGAAATACTTTGGATGTTTACTTCACAGATGTGTTTCCCCACAGGTTTCACTCTGCTGCTGCTGCTGCTCACCTCCTCAGTCTTTCTCCTCAGAATAAGTTCCTGCTGCCTCTTCTGAGCCTCCAGTAACTTCAGTTGATGCTGACGATGAAAAATTGCACAATTGCGATATTAACAATATAAAGTATTGATGTGTTTGATGGATCAAATAGGTAGAGACAGAGGAAATGATCGTCACTCACCTCTTGCTTGCGCTGGTCTTTCTTCAAAGAAGCAATTTCTCGGTTTCTGCGAGACTCATTCATCCTGTTCTTCTCCTGCTGCTCCTTCATCTGCTTCATGAGACGAACCTGGACCCATCACATTCAACAACATATAGTTCACATGTGTCAATGTCTTTGGTAATATTGTCTTGTGGAAGTTCTAAAAGGATTTATGAAACTAACCTAACATCTAACAACGTCCGTTTTTCAATATATTTGGGGAGTGGTGTAAATTACTCACTGATACATCGGGATGTTTTTAACTTTAAAAACTGTTTCTTTTGTGCGTGTGTCAGTTCTACATCCTAAAAATGCTGAGTCGTTTTAATCAGAAGTGGGGAAATATTGGCCTAGCTACATGCTGGGTTAATTTTACGCAGTAAGCTGGACTCTACTTAGTCAACAAATTATTGTTTTTACCCAAAATGTTAATTTCACCCACAAATTGAGTGCATGTAATTTACAGAACTATGATAACTGTCAATAAGAGGAGATACTGATACAGAGTCATTAACTAACCAACCGTACCTTAGTCTTCTTCATTTCTGCCACATCCATCTGAAGCTTCTTCAGCTGCTTCTCGTACTGTGATTGGTTCTTCAGCAGGCGGGCGTGTTCCTTCTGGGCCGACTGGAGCTTCTGCAGCTCCTTGTTCATGACACTCAGCTTCTTCTCATACTCGGCCTTGATTTTACGAGCTTTGTCCTCTGTACCGGTTTCTACTGAATCTGGAGCACAAAAAAAGAAACAAGAAAAGCTGATCCTCAGTAAAAAGTCAGATTTAAAATGCTGCATCTCCCAGACCTCCAGTTTCCAAATGCAACACTGCAGATACAATCATATTTTCTCTTCTTAATACTTTCATTAAATCAGTCTCAGACAAACCTTTGATGCATTACTGCTGATTAACTTAAATATAAAATGTCACTGTCTGCCAGGAGACAATCACAAATGAGTTTAAAGGGTTGTCTGCAGAACGCTGGAGACTTTCAGTGTTTCCACTTCTGAAGAAGAAAGCCTGAGATCCAATTCTTCTAAATTTCACGCAGGACAAGCTGATTTTATTCTGAGGCTAAAATAAACTGAATACAGACAGAGACATGAACAACCAAGCCCACGTGTTCCTTCTGGTGGATGTTTTTATCCAAACAGTCTGAGCACATATAAATAAATTATGAACAGTGTATTAGTGCAGTGTAACGCTCTTCCCACTGAGTGACACATGACACCACCACCACCACCACCACCTCCTCCTCCTTACTCTTACTCATGTTGTGGAGGACGCGGTCCCTCTCCAGCTGGGTGTCCCTGATCTTGCACTGCAGCATCATCAGCTTCTGTTCGTACTGCTGTTTGAGCGTGTGCAGACGCCGCTGGCTGTTCTCCAGCTCGTCGATGAGCTTCTGCTTGATGGCGATCTCACAGGTGATGTTGGCCAGATCTGCCTGGAAGTTCTCTGTCAGACAAACGTGACCAGATTAAGTACAGTGGCAGTGCAGTTATAAATATCAAGAGGTTCTTGTTGCTGGTGTCCACAGCTGCTTTTAAAGCGCAGTCTTCTGGGATTATTCAGTCATATTTTCTTTGTCTCATCCTCAAGGTTTCTTTGTTTACTTCTGGTTTTACCTTAGTTTAAACAAGACTGAGGTGCATAGTGCATTGTACACAGTGCTGCTGACACTTCTGAGGAAGTCTGGATTTCTGTTATTTCACACACAACATATGCACACATTTGTCCATCCAGCAGGAGGGACTCGTCCTCTGCTATTCTTCAGGAAGTTTAATTTCTTTCATCCCTGTTTAATGTTTACATGGAATTTTTTCATCACTGCAATTCATTTGTATTTTACCACCTCCTGCACTGTCTACAACAAAGCACCAAATCTGAGTTTTTTGGTTGCTCAAAGTGCAGAGATATGACTGGACTGAGAAATGTCTGACTTTCAAGGCCCTTTCCCACATGTGTTGAGGAGTAAAATACTTTCAAATGTACCATATTACAGCTGTAAATGCAGTTGTCAACACACTTAAACACAGGCTGACAGAAGCAGTGGTCTGACAGTGACTCAACAGCTCTACCTTGTGGAGAAACTGTTGCCTGGTAACAGTGAGAGACCGAGTGAGATTTTAAGACTTTTCGAAGGTTAACTCATTGACTGCACATATAAAGCAACCAGGTCTCAAAAGTGAAGCCACTGCAGAAGTGCAACAACGTGAAATACTCCCTGGTCTCTAATGAGAGCAGACCTGAACTCCATCCACACACATCCTCATCCTCCCTTTATATCCAAATATGGTCACTTCTGGCTCCAAAAAACAAACACGTTGATGTTCAAATGTCAAACTCCTGTCTTCAAAATGGAGTCTGATGGGTCACGTGGGCTTCGTTCACTCTACATACAGCCTATGGGTGAACTTGGCCTTTACCTTTTTCATCAGACTCAGAGTCAGAGTCATCAGAGCTCTCCTCCACATCCATCTCCTCTTCCTCCTCTTCCTCCTCCTCCTCTCCTTCCTCATGGTCACTGCCTTCCTGGATCTCCTATGACATGGTGACACATAGTGTAGTGTGTAAAGGCACCGTTCAGGGTATGTTCAGAGTCTAAAAGTAAATATGAAACAGAGTGTCCATCGTACCATTTCTGTGTCCTCGCTGACCCGTTCAGTCATTTCCTTCTCTGTGCCCTTTTCCTGCTCGTTGTCGGGAACTTCCTCCTTGTTGGCACTGAAAGATTCAGAGGTGATTATGACTCCAAGCTGTTGTCCACCAGTCATCATTGTAACATCAGAAAAACACATGAACACAGGTTTGTGCAGAGTGGACTGCAGGTCCTGCATCTCCACAGGTACTGTAACACTGGTGTAAACAAAAGGCATGTTTCTAACCAAACATCTCGGGGTAATAAACACATTGTTTATTTTTTTTAGTAGGCACAGTAATAAATAAGTCATCTATGTGCAGCACAGTTGTCATCAAGGTGTGGGGAGGGGGGTGTTACACTGTCTTTCAGCAAATAGCATTTTGATTGGTCACTACAACCGTGTAGGATTTACTTTACAATGACATATTTGAAGATTTGTTGAAATTAAAATCTCTAAATGTTCACAGGCAGTGAGCCTTGAGAAGAATACAAGCTTATTTGTGGAAAACAGTGTATTTTTATGAACAAAAAGGAGGAAGGGATCTCATCAGAGTCTGAACAAAACCAACAAAAGTAAAGAAGCATGGAAGGTAAAGGCAGCACAAAATAAATCAGTATGTGAACCAAATCCGTGAAGCAGATCTGTTGGATAAGTGTTTTATCCAATCACAGAGGGTTAGCAATGTTAAGGACCTGAAGAGGCTGATAAAACAAACAAACAAACAAAAAAACATTAAGAGACAGAAAAGAAAATGGGCATCGACACTTGTTTCATCGTTTCAATGCACTTTGCACGATGTGGTCACTGTTGGTACAGAGTGTGATGAGCCTCAACTGTGTTGCTGAAATCTCTCATGATAAATACTTGTTGACTAGTTTACTTCCAATACTGAACACAAACAGATGCAGTATAAAACAGGGATGCTGCAAAGTGTTTGACACACAAACACATCAAAATTAATGGTGTTTTATGGAAGCAAAGAGCTTCTACAGTCGTGTGTTTCACGCCAGGTGGGGAAATACCTGCCCAAAAAAACACAAAATAAATAAATAAATAAGCAAACTGCTGAGTCGGGGGAAAGCAAAGGATGGGGATGGCAACAGGAGGGTGGAAGCTCTGACAAACCTGGCATCCTCAACCTCTTCCACCACCTCCTCCCTTTCCTCCCTGTCTCTCTCCTCCAACAGCAGCTGGAGTCTTCAGGGAGGAGTGAAGGGTCAAACGAGAGAAGGAAGCAAGAGATGAACGGAGGAAGGAAGAATGGAGGGAAGAATGGTCAGAGGAAGCTCTGCACTGGAAACCCCACCTCTCATCAGTACAACTCTGACCATTTTCAACCTGGAGCCTCTGATCAGTCGGCAGCACAGCTATTATCTATTTGAGCAATTATTTATTATTTATCAATTATTTAAGCATCTTGGAATCTCAGTTTAACCTCCAGAGGCCTGTAAATATGCTTTTCCCGATGTTCAAACTGAACTGGTTTCTAATTAAAGCTGTATAATCTGTGCAAACATTAATATTTGGAAGATTGTGAATAGCTGACTATGAATCGTCTCAATGAAACTTACTGAGATGGATGAACAACTGTAACAACATATTCAACACTGACAAGAGACAAATGATGCAGTGTGTCTACAACGCTGCTGTTACCTCTTCTTCTTCTTTTTCTCTCGTTTCTTTAGTTTCTCCAAGTCTTTCTTGGCAAGTTCGATGATGTCAGAGGTCTCCTTCTCGGGGGCCATGGAGGAGAAGGAGCCGGGTCCTCCGTAGAACGACTGACGGGTCGAAGCACGAGACAAATTCTTCCTCAAATTCTCATTCACAGCTTCGCTCTCCAGGAGTTTGGCCCTGAGGACGACAACCAGGGACACAACCAGGGAGTTTTAAAGACCTGATACAATGGAGGTAATTAAAACTCTTGTTCTGCAGTATGTTGGAAGTGCCACAAACAACATGATACCAGAACATCTGGACTGATGCCCAAACAGAAACGATCAAATGACAATGTTAAGTATTATGTTGTCTGCAGCACAGGTTTCAGTAAAACATATCTGGTTATAAGAGCATCCACCTGCATGGTTGTTATGGTAACTATGAAAGGTTACATTTCTAAAACAGTGACTCTTCCTGAGTGGTCAGCAATAACTGGTGTTGGGTTAAATTGAGTTTAACATGACCAGTAAGCAGTTTCTGTTGTTATCATTGTCACTTTTATATTTATTTATTTATTTATTAATTACACATTATAAAAATGTATCTGTCTATGTTGAGATAACTGTATAAAGAAGTTAACATTGGTTTCACTTTATGTGTATGTTGCCATCTTGTTTGTTTGTTTTGCTGTAAAATTAAAACCAAAAAAAAAAAAAAAACACTTCAGCAAATCCTAAATTAAAAAAAAGCAAATCCTAAATAAAACATGGCCTCTCTGCATTGACAGATATTATTACATCTCTTTTATATATTTACCGTAGATCTTCAATCTCTTTGATGTAACTTTGAATCATGTTTCCGATTTCCTCTGTGCCTCCTTCACCTGACAGAGAAACACCACATCATGTATTAACTGTGTCTTCAGCAGCAACGATTCATTAAAAAACAGTGGAGAGAGTCTGATGTTGCACTCCTACCTGCTCGGGCGAGAGCCTGGTTGGCCTGGTCACTGAGCAGCTGGGTGAGCCGCGCCCGCTGGGCGTCAATGGTCTCCTGCATGGCCTTCACCCTCACCCTCAGGTTGCTGTTCTCCGTCTGCAGCATGGAGTTCTCATGGAACATGTCGCTGAAGCTCTCCACGCCGTCCTCGCCCGCCATGCGTTTGCCCTGCAGAGGAGAGGAAACAATACAAGAAGCTTGTTACATTGTACACACTGTGATAATAGATCCTTTACAATGTTTTTAAAAACTTTATGTGAACTCACCGTCCTGTACTCCATCAGCTCCATCTGCAGTCGGGCGATCTCTGTCCTCAGGGCGCTGATCTGCTGGCTGGCCTTGTCCTGGTTCACCATCACCTTGTTCTTGATGTTTCGTGCTCGGTTGGCGTACTTTAAGGTGTTCAGCGTTTCCATGAAGTCACGATCAGACGGACTGATACATGCAATCATCACTGTTTGGCTGAGACAAGAGGGAAGGGAAAACTCTTAGTGTGCAACACTTACAGGACTCTGACAGATTCAAATCAGGCAAAATAGCTTTTTAGACAATGTACATTTATGCTAATAAAACAAAATATCTGAGGTAGAGTTTGGATAAAATGTGATAATCATTTGACTTGTAAGCACCGTCAGGATCTTTGGTCTGATTTCTGCTGAATAACATCTCCATTATCAAATGGAAACAACAAAATCTCACATGAAAGGTTGTTAGATTTTCTCTATTGTCTTTTTTTATATTCCTGGCAATGAAATGCTCCAATAGAACCAAGAAAGAAACTGGTTAATAAACATTTTGGGATTTCTCTTGAAACTTTACTGTATTCTTCAATTTACTAAAACATTTAATAATATCACACTGACAAATTGCTAAGTGTAATTCTGATTCTTTTATTTTATTTTTTTTAGAAAAGCTTGGCTCCACCTTGGGGCAAATTAGTCTGAGTCGTATCAAATACAAGAGACAACAACATAAAATCAGGTGAGCAGGTAATCAAACAAACAAACAAGACAAGTTTGTTAAGAAATTTTGAACATGTGGGATAAATGGGATAAAACATCTCTGAAATACATATTTAGATGCAGTGAGTCTCTATCTGTGATCTGAGAAAATAGCAGCTATCTGCTGGGATACTCCTCACCTTCTTCCTCATCCTCTCAGTGGACTACAAAAGACCCAACTCTTCACAAACTATTTTACTTGCCATTGTCACATTTCTCAAAGAAGAGTCCAGGACCTTGTGTCTATGATCTCTAGATAAAATCATCAACTCATTAGTTTGCAACAACAGTAGCACAATCTGCCTTTGAGTAAAAGAATAAAAAAGAGGAATCCATTGTTCACAGACCTGTTTCCTCCCAACGAGTCCTGCAGAAGTCGAGTGAGTTTGGAGTCTCTGTAAGGCACATGTGCAGCCCGCTTGCTCCGGTCGCCCAAAGCACTGATTACATTCCCCAGAGCGAGCTGAGCAGCACAGAGGACAAACACATTTCAAGAGATATGACAAAAAATAAAGTTCCATGGTGGTCCCTGACTTTAACACTAGATTTATTAATTGTGCTGAAATTCTCCATCTGGAAACTGCATTTCTACCATACCTCAGGAAGCTGAGTGGAGAGTAGCTGTGATGACAAACAACATTCAATGAGTTTCTAATATGTTTCTTCATTATTTGCTGCAAAAAATATATCCAACAGCTGGTTTGGTAAAGCTGTGGACAGGATGGTTCAGTTGGAGTTTTACTAATGAATGTTTTAGTGCTGTTCATGATGATCTGGTGCAGTGGTTCCCAACCCTGGTCCTCAGGGAACACCATCCTGCATGTTTTAGATCAGGGCTCTCAAACTCGTGCCATGGAGGGCCAAGACGCTGCAAGTTTTCTTTCCAGCCGGTCACTAAAGCAGGTGATTGTAATGATCAGCACCTCCTTCAATTTGAGGGAAGGAGCTCGTCAGTGAGATCAGCTGCTGGAGAGACGGTTAGAAAGAAAACCTGCAGGGTCTTGGTCCTCCCTGGCACGAGTTTGAGACCCCTGTTTTTGATGTTTCCCCTCTTCCAATATACCTGATTCAAATGATCAGGATCGTTATCAGGCCTCTGCAGCTTGATGATGAGCTGGTCATTTGATTTAAGCTGGTCATAGTGCTCCATGAGTGTAGCCTGGCCAATCAGACCCTCCTACATTCTGTTCGAATGCAGAAGGGTCTGGCACCGGAGGCATTGCCAGTCTTTTCATGAGCAAACTTTGGGACGGACCAATTACATGCCCCTGTTGTTGACGCGTCATACTGAGAAGTCGGAACAAGCTTCTCCCAAATCAAAACATTGAAAATGTCGGACATGGCTGCCGTACGAGTGTTTGCTCTAGCTTCGGTCTATCTGAACCGAGTGTGCAATGACGCCTCGTATCCGTAAATTTTTAAGAACAAAATCGACAGCTGTCATTACTGTTAGTCCTCTCTCCTCCGTTTGCGATAGCTCCACTCGTTTGTTTTCGTGGTGCGGCTACACGCGCGAGCGTCTCACACTTTGTGCGTCACATTCGACTTCTGTGATTGGTTCCCTCTCAGCTTGCTAAGCCCGCCCTCGAAATGAGAGACAGCGGTGCAGCTCCAGGCCCTCACGTCTTTGTAAAGTATTCTTTCAAAGCGTGTTGGGCCTGGTTGATCAGGTAACAAAACTCCC
>OOFC01019056.1:4796-18780 GCA_900323345.1 Pseudochromis fuscus
CATGTGACCTTCAGGACATTTTGGCTGTACTCATGTGACATATAGTTTCATCTTCATCATCATCATCATCATCATCATCATCATCTTCATCATCTTCATCATCATCATCATCATCATCATCATCGTCTTCATCGTCATCATCGTCATCATCTTCATCATCATCATCATCATCTTCATCATCATCATCTTCATTATCATCATCATCATCATCATCATCTTCATCATCTTCATCATCATCATCATCATCATCGTCATCATCATCATCATCATCATCATCATCTTCATCGTCATCATCGTCATCATCTTCATCATCATCATCATCATCATCATCATCATCTTCATCATCATCTTCATCATCATCAGCATCATCATCATCATCAGCATCATCATCATCATCATCATCATCATCATCAGCAGCAGCAGCAGCATCATCATCATCATCATCATCAGCATCATCATCAGCATCATCATCATCATCATCATCATCATCATCATCATCATCATCATCATCATCATCATCATCATCATCATCATCATCATCATCATCATCATCATCATCATCATCATCATCATCATCATCATCATCATCATCATCATCATCATCATCTTCATCATCATCATCATCATCATCATCTTCATCTTCACCATCATCTTCATCATCATCATCAACCTTTCATCAAACACATTTGTTTCCACAGGAGTAACAGAATTAAAACAATCAGAACAATAAAGTATCAAACTTATCAAAGTTAAATCAAATGAAACATTCAGATTCTGTCAGAACAACATTTCTAAAATCACCAACTTTAGAAATAGAATTTTCCAGAGATGTGTATTTTAATTGAATGTATTTTTCAACATTAATTGTGATAACACATAATAAACTGTGTCAGACTCATGACTTCAGCCTCGTGGTTCAAACCAGTAAAACAACGACTTAAAAACCAGTTTGATGGATGTTTGTTTGTTTTGTAAATATCAGCGTCCTGATGAGACTGATCCACACTGACCCTTCACAAAGGTCCAACTGTCAGCATAATGAACTGACCAGGATTTTGAGACTTAATAACTTCAATTCATTCATAAAAACATTTATTTTGATTATTTTGAACCCAGACTACACTATATCCTGTTTAATACGACCTTTAAAAATATTACTTTATGTAATTTACAATGTATCAATGATATTTTTACAAATATCACTCAAACTTTCAAAGATCCAGTTTCATCATCTTCCTGAAAGATCAAATAAATTCTAGAAATGAGATTTGTGATTATGTCATCCTCAGATGAAGCCAGTGTGACGTCACCGCTGGTCTGTGGACGTCGGGGGTTTGGTGTTTGAACGTGGCCATGTTGGTTGTTTGGAGCAGGAAGTGACCATATTTGGATATGAAGGGAGGAGGGAGGAGGCGGGTCTGACCCTTGAACCTGAGGACACTGTCCAATGTGGATGAGACTGGAGTTCAGCTCTGTTCTCATTGGAGACCAGGACTGTCAATCAGACTAACCCCGCCCCTAAATCTTCCTCTTTAGGAATCAACATCTTCTGAGTTATGATTTAGTTTTTTAGATGGACCCAGATCACTGAGAAGAATTCACTGGAATGATTTGTGGAAAATAAATCTCACTGACTGAACATTTTTCAATAGAAATCAGTAAAAGGCAAAAAGAGTGTTTTTGGAGCCAGCCTCTAGTGGCCGACAGGTGTATTACACCTGTTTACACTTCTACATGAGATTCATGTTGAAGCTCCACCTGCTTCGTCCATATGAACAGTCTGGTTTTGAAAACAAGAAGGAAACATCTCCAAACATCTCATCAGTGTGGGATCACTGCAGAGCAACAGGTCTGAGGCCCTCAGCAGCTGAAGCACAGTACAAACCTTTTAATTGATCAGGCTGAAGATGATAACAGTGTCAACATGTTTCAGCCTGGAGCCTTCATCAGGGCTGCCCTCAAGTGGCTGCCAAGCTGCTTCCTGTGTAAGTTTAAGCAGGTCACATGATCAATCAACACATGAGCCACAACATTACATCAACACTTTTTAACTACACACACCAATCAGGAAAGTAGTTTGTATTTGAACCAAAGGTTTTCTTCTGTCTAGAAAGAGAAATGATGATTAAATACATTTTGTAAAATCATTACAAAGCAAATTCATCAAATAATCTACAAACACACAGAGATCCAGCTCCATGCAGGTCTGGACACTTCATGGCTGTTAGTGTGTGGATCCACAATGACTCTGTTGGAGCTGTTTTAATCCATCTCCTCCCTGACTGACTGATGTGTGTTGATGACCTGAAACCTTCAGAGAGGCAGAGCGTCCACAGCTTTGTCTTCAAACAGCAAGTCTGTGATCAGTCAGACATCCACAGGGACACTCAGGTCTGCAGACCACACACGTAAATATTTGACCTGAGGTTGTATCAGTAAAAAGTTTAGTTTTTTCATATAGTGATTACAGTTTCCTGCTCATTGGAGGTTGGAGCTCTTGTGAAGCTGATGGTCGAAGTATCTGGAGGAGCTTCCTCACAACTCTCACTTTTTCATGGGTCCCAGTTTCTATTGATGATTTGTTGGATTTGATAGGTTTATGTTCTCCAGCCTTAATGTTCATCTGGACAAGACCATGTGGGGGGGTGGTACATATGACATCATCCTGCTGTGGTCAGGATCAGAGTCAGATTTGTTGAATATTCATTCTCAGTAAAACAAACCAAAATATTAAATCAACTGTCGACTTTTCAGCAACTCAAATCCACTTTCTTGATTTAAAGATCTCTAAAGATGAAACTGGTGATTTACATACAACAATGTTTAGAAAGCAACCGTCACACTCTGATCAGAGCAGCTTCACCCTCCTGGTTGAAAGACGATTTTCAGAATCAAACGTGTGATTCAGAAGAGGAATTTAAAAAACCACCAGAGACATGAGAGCGAGGTTTCAAAGAGGAGGACACCTTGAAGATATAAATATAAAACATATTATATACATGTTGTTGATGTAATGTTGTGGCTCATGTGTTGATTGATCATGTGACCTGCCTGAACTTGAGGGCAGCCCTGATGAAGGAAACATGTTCACATTGTTATCATCTTTCAGCCTGATCAATTAAAAAGACTGATGAGATTTGTGGATGTATTGAAACCTGCAGGTGACAGTGGATGATGTCAGACACACACTCACCCAGTGTGAAATATTCAAAGTATGATGTGCTGAAGCTCTGAGGAGCCTCCTGCTTCATAACCTGAGCCTGACATTTAAAATCCACCAGCTGTGAACTTCAAACATCAGGTGTTGCAGGTTGTTCAGGATCCAGCTGCAGACCTCAAAGTTCTGTGAAGCCTTCAACAGGCTCACGTTTCAACTTCCCTGTTGGATGAAGATGTGTTGGGGATGGTATCAGCACCACATCGTGACAGGAAGTGTGGGATAAAAAATACATTAATCACAATGTTCTGGCATCAGATTAAAGATTTCCACACAAAATTAAGTGTTAAGTGAATTGTTGACATGACACCTTTGTTGGATTTAAGTCTCATTTTGTCAAACTTTAGTGTAAAACCCTCTGTACAGTGCAAGTGTTCTCACACACACACACCTGATGTCTGAAGTTTGATTTCCTAATTTTCATAATGAACTGAAGCAGCTGTGTGGTGCACATACATTTGTATACATCCCTCAGCTCTGAACATCTGATGCTTCAACAGAAGACTCTGACACTGTTACTGACCGTATAAAGTTGGTACTAATGTGATTGGTGTTTAGCAGGTGGTGAAGCTGCAGCACAGTCTCTACAGTAAAGTGAAGCAGCATCTGTCTCCATCTTCTACTTCATAACAGGCAATAAAGCAAGTTTGCTTACAGCAATTTCAATTTATTAAGACATTCATACAATTCTGGGAGAAGGAAATCTGAAAAGTTGGTGGGGAGGGTATAGCAATATACTCTGGTAAAGGTAAAACCACGTCAGCAAAATATGGCCAACCAGTGAGGAAATCTGATAGAGCAAGTGGGATAAAAAAAAAGGTTTAAATTAAACACATTCACAAAATATAACAAAAAGCAAGTGAATCTCTACAGTATAACATGACAAGTGCCTCTAATAAGCAGGCCCACAACACATCGCACATATGTTAGCATAACATAAGTTGCAGACTTTATACAGCACTTATACCTTTTAGTCCACAAGTAAGTTACTAAATGGTGAAGAACATCGAGTACACGCATCTTAATTGAACATGGAAAGAAAGACCAGATAAAGACCTTAATGTTTACAGACCCCATGGCCTTGTAGCTCCAACCAGCCGGCTGCAGAGGTTAGAGTCTACAACTGTCCGAGAGGGACCACCATAAAAGTCACCTCGCTTTTAACACATACCAAAATTCTGAGCCAAGGTTTTAGCATTGAGAAGTTTTTCCCCCTCGAATAATATAAGCACAATGCAAGTGGACAATCGCTATCACTGCGTTTTAAAAAGAAACAGAAAAGAAATGAAGATCTCAGGGCTCAAATCAGGTCAGCCACATTCATAGGCATCTCCTCCACAGTTGTATTGTAAAACGTCTCGATGTCCCGAAGAATCCTCTTGTCCTCCTCGGTGACGAAGTTAATAGCAACTCCTTTTCTGCCAAAGCGACCCCCACGACCAATTCTGCAGAGCGGGGAACAGCCATGTTAGAGGTGTACAGGTGAGCGAGGGTCACAGCAGTGCAGCACGGGATCCAACTCACCTATGAATGTAGTTCTCACGATTTGTTGGAAGGTCATAGTTGATAACCAGGGAAACCTGCTGTACATCAATCCCACGAGCCTGAGGGGGAAGTAAAGAGGAGTTTCAGACTGTACAGTCCAGTCTGACAGAACACTGAATAGATTCATGTCGCCCGTGTATAAGTAACAGGTTCCTACAACACAAGAACCCATTGTGGAGAACGAGCCTTTATCTTCCAAAAGTTTTGACTGCTTGGTCATTGTTGGACGGTTGCAGGAACAAACATTTTGGATACACAGACACACAACTTATACTGACCAGAAGATCAGTGGTGATCAGCACTCTGCTCGAGCCGGACCTGAACTCCCGCATGATCACATCCCTCTCCTTCTGGTCCATGTCACCGTGCTGTTAAAAGGACAGTAACGTACAGAGTTAATGACTGATACGAGGAAGCCGTTTCACACCAACACGAGGGTGACAGTGAACATATTGTACCAGAGCAGAGACTGTGAAGTCTCTCGCATGCATCTTCTCAGTCAACCAGTCCACTTTTCTCCTGGTGTTGAGGAAGATGACCGCCTGGGTGATGGTCAGAGTCTCGTACAGGTCGCACAGAGTGTCCAACTTCCACTCCTGCAAACATCAAACACACCACATGTTGGTAAGTGATTGACTGGTAACTAAATGTTAACCAGAGTCCACGGTGAGGCACAGTAAACATGTATTTGACATGCACTAGAAAAGAGCTCATATGTAACACAGGATCTTGAGACACAGGAAACTGGACATTAAGAAAGAGGTCCCTCCTGGTCTCATTTCAATGCTGTGCCTTCACTCTCCTTCCCTGGTGTACCCATGCTTACATGGCCACATGAGCTAAACCCGTGAGGCTTGGCTCCTGCAGTTTTAGCAGGGTGCTTTAGAGAGAAGGGAAACCTGGTTACACTGGTGCAAGTGAACTGCTAATTCACCAAGATGCTACTGATGAAGTACACCAACCTCTCGCTCCACATTTATGTAGAATTGCTTGATACCCTCAAGGGTAAGCTCTTCTTTCTTCACCAAAATGCGAATGGGGTCACGCATGAATTTCTTGGTAACCTCCAACACATCTGCTGGCATGGTGGCAGACAGCAGGACCACCTGGAGAAACGGCATCACATGTCACAGCAACCAAAGATGTATCCATTCAAAATAAAGTGCAGTACAATTAAGATGCAGATCCAGTTGTGGCACATGGCAGTTTAGACGACATCTGCTTTTCAGTACTCAGTTATCTCCTACACATTACTGCCATCATGAATATGTAAATCTGAATCACACAGTTATAGCAGACTTCTGTAAAGTCAGGTGGGCAGCATTTCACATGCTGTACTGAACAGATACATACTTGAATGTTTGTGCTCAACTTCTGGAAGATTTCGTAGATCTGATCCTTGAACCCTCGGCTCAACATCTCATCAGCTTCATCCAGAACAAACATCTTGATCCATTTTGGGGCTGTAGAGAAATGTGGTGTCAGTCAAGAAAGTCTAAATCACAAGTAAGCCACAAATGCAAGTTTCTGCTGAGAAACAACTACTGATACTCACACAGGTGTCTCCTGCTAAGCATGTCGTACACACGCCCTGGTGTGCCCACAACTATGTGAGGGGACTCAGCCTGAAGCTTCTGGATTTCGCTACGGAGATTGGTCCCTCCAATGCAGGCGTGACAGGTAGCCCCCATATAGTCACCCAGAGCCAGTATTACCTTCTGGATCTAGGAGAGGTAAGATGGGAATTAAAAACTACTTCAAGCACAAACAACAACACTGTGCTTGAAGACAAACTGAACTGTCCCGAGTGATCAGTGCAGTAAGAGAAACTCTCCATTTCAAGAGTCAGTCCCGAAAGATGGTATGCCATCATATCACTCAGTTTTCCACAGAAATACAAAAATACAATGATGCCAGATCATGTTTTTTGATCAATGCAGCCATGGCCAGAGACTACACCAACCAGAGGAGGATCAAATTTTCTGAATTTAGATAAGTTTTTGAGAGATGGTACCTTAGAATTTGATTTAGTGTCCTCAGTATGCTTCCTAGGTCTGAGACACTGTTAAGGTTATTGCGACCTCAGGAACAGCATACCTGCTGAGCCAGCTCTCTGGTGGGAGCCAACACCAAAGCCTGAGTGTCCTTCTGCTCAATGTCCAGCTGCTGCAGGATAGAGATGGCAAATGTGGCCGTCTTGCCAGTGCCAGATTGGGCTTGGGCAATGACATCATAGCCTGATGACAGAGACAAAGTTTAGTATTTGAACTCAATGCTAACAGTCAATGACCAACATTTCAAGTTACTGAAAGGGCAATCTCAGCGTGTGAGTGATCAGTGGCAAAAAAAAGTATCCCCATTTTTGGGTAAGTCCCGAAAGATGGTAAAGCATCATCTCACTCAAACAGACTCTATTTCTGAGTAAATGTGGTTTCTTACCTTTAATGCAAGGGATGATCGCCCTCTGTTGAATGGCAGATGGTTTTTCAAAACCATATGCGTATATACCCCTGAGAAGAGTCTCCTTCAGGTTCATATCATCAAAGTTGTCCGTAATCTCGTTCCAGTTGCTCTGAAATTAAGAGTAGAGTGACAGTTCAGAAATCCAATACCACAACAGTAATTTACAGCTGCTAAAAGAAAATGTGCTTTTGCTTTAAAGTTACCTCGATGACACCATCAGGCTCCATTCCATCTGGCCCCCCATGGTCTCTATCTCTTGAGCTGTTGAATCAAATGTAACGACACGTCACCTTTGTATTACAGGAACGAAAAGTGGAGAAACAGGTTTTGCTTCTATTACAACCAGCAATCATTCCTACCACGTGTCAGCGCATGTGAACGCTGATGGCTACCCACACTATCACGTCGCTTCTAATGAAAACTGCCGCCCATTTCTCACCGACATTAAATCATAGAGGCTGTTATGTGTACAGTGAGAGGGGTCCTCCGTGGTCCGGGTTCCGCCCCGAGGATCCCGTTTCACAGACTTGAGCTTCACTCGGCGCACGTGTCAGATTCCACGAGCGGGGCTCAACTACCTGCCCCTCACAAAATCAGCGCTTATGCAACGTCAAGAGGAGCTGGCTCACACATAAACTGACATTCACATCGACTAAAAATAAATTACATCCGTACACGTTCGGCTATATCTCAACACGGAACTCAACTTAGACCAGTTAGCCAACATGTCGGATAGCTGGGCCTGTGTTGCCCACGGTGGCTTCCGTTGAGAAGTAGGCCGAGCTGTAGCCTGCTCCGACGTCCTCTGACTACACACAGCCAACGACCACAGCAAAAACGTTACTTACGAAAATATTTAAGTTAAAACGTTTTCGGTTAGATGTCACAAAAATTATACACGGTAAATCCAACTAGTCTCACACGGTACACGGGGAATGCGGTGTAGCTTGGTAGCTAACGGTCGGACGGAAGGCTGAGGCCTAGCTCGCTAGATAATAATTATTTCGACAACGGACGACATACAAACCAGCATCACACGCTTAAGTACTGTTACGTATCGAACACTGTTCTATAAAGTGAATACATTTTACAGTTTTACCTGTTGTAATCAGCACAATCGCTAGACATGATCCGTTCCCAACTTCAGCATGCGACTGGAAAGATCGCTGATGGCGACGCCAACTGCCTTTATGCAGCCGGACTATTTTCCCTAACCAACTCAGCGCTCACTTTTGTTGACAATATAGTCTCATTTTACTAAGTTAATGTTTGGATCACACTATATTTCAACCAGTAATTTGTATAAGCTGTGTCATTTTTAAACAGCCAATAAAATGTGAAATTTGTTCAAGACTATATTCCTGCGCGGAAGGATATTGCAGTAATAGCTGGTGGCAGGGCGGCTACAGTGTCTCTGACAGGTCAAAACTCGCCCTGACAAGGTTGTGCTACGGTTTTAGGGAAAGGCCGCGTGAGGCCGACCCACAGACTGTGTATTGAATATATGTGTAGACTGTATATAGAAATTATAGAGATAATAAAAATATAGTCTATGGGCACATTCTGGTTTTAAGAACTAAGAACTCATGTTAACCTTTACATACTGTTCATATTTGATGCCTTGACAGTTTGGTTCAGCTCCTAATAAGTGTCTATACCACATTTTGAACTTAAGACCTGTTTAGAATGTATCAGTAGCGTATCTGAAATTATCAATGGATGGTTTGTCCTTATTTATGTTTCAGAGAGCAGTGAGAGTCCATTCTATATACAGTCTGTCACTGTGCCATAAAAAATACTCACAGTCATGGCATGCACAGTTTCACAGTTTTAGGAATTTCTGAAACCAACATTTTGATCTTGATTTGACTCACAGTGGTACAACTAAAATCAGTTTTGATAGATAATGGTCATATTAACCACAAACAACCTAAGTGTAAGCACATTTGTAACTGACGGAACCAACATTGCAACACTGCTTTGTGGTGTATGACACTGTGTGCTGTTTAATGTGTGCTTCTTCAAAGTAACCCTGGAAACATAACAGTATATACTTCTTTTCATATGTACCTGCTGTGATGTAAAATGGACTTAACAATAGACAGACTGGTGCAAACAAAAAACTGTAATTTACAGATATTAATCTTGGTTTTACAGATCTATTTTAATGTATTTTTATCCATGAAAATGTTCAGATAAATATTGTGAACTGATGTTTCTAATGTCAAATAACACGTAACGTACATGAGTACACACACACTCATGTACAGGAAAGTACACGAGTGTGTGTGTAGTTCAGTACAGTTTGAGATACAGTACTTGTACTTTAGAAATGAGTCATTTCCTTTGATTCTCCTTTATACTCTGTTCCAATGCAATCCAAAGGGAAACACTGTACTCTTAACTCTTTGAAAGTTTTCCCTCAGAACACAGGAGCACATTTATGCACTGTTATAGCTTCTACCACAGGCCTGTACTATGAAGGCTTGACTTATGGTTTAGCTCCAGGTTTTCAGGACAATGACGCTAGTTTACTTTACCTGCCCATATCACTATGGTAACTGATGCTACCAACCGACTGTGCTGAGCAGGTTAGGTTCTAGATAAGAGATCAAAACGTATAAAAACACTATTTAATGACCAATCACACATCTTGGAAAATGGTGACACCATTCTGAGAGGTCACTGAGAGTGTATACAGACCATGCACTTCTCCAGGTGACTGCTGTAGTCCCTGCATACAACATAGTTTATCAATGGACACATTATCATGGGGGGCGGCACAGTGGTGAGCACTTGTGCCAAGAAGGTTTGGGGTTCGAATCTCGGCTCAGGCCTTTCTGTGTGGAGTTTGCATGTTCTCCCTGTGCATGGTGGGTTTCCTCCCACAGTCCAAAGACATACTTGTTAAGGTGAATTGATCAAACTAAATTGACCATAGGTGTGAGTGGGAGCATGAATGGTTGTTTGTCTCTGTGTTAGGCTGGCAACCTGTCCAGGGTGACCCCGCCTCCTGCCCGATGACAGCTGGGATAGGCTCCAGCAGACCCCTACGACCCCAGTGTGGACAAGCAGGTATAGAAATTGATTCATAATTTGTCTACCAATTTTTTGACTGAAGATCTGCCAATCATAACATTTGTCAAGTTAAAGCAACTCATGACAACAGTAAAATGTTGTTTGTTGTTACTGTTCTACCTGTTGCCATATTTAGGTTGTTACTTTATTAACTGAAGAAGTCGTGTAGGAAACATTTGACTTTCACAAACAGGAAAACAAAATGTTGTAATGGAGCTCAGGATGGTCACTGTGGAGTAAATCACCACAGCTCACATGTTTTGTTGTATTGTACAAACATTTCACTTTGTGGTGGATATGAAATTATAGTTCAAAAAGTGAATACAGTAAAACTCAGCATGCATGAAAGCAGTTTCTTAATAATTGATGGGTGATATTGATCAGCCTGTTTAGTAAAGCACGGGCTGTGTTTTGCTGGACAGCGTTCCTTCCTGTATGTATCTGAGGGGCTGTGTTGGTTTTAGACTGTGTGAGATACCCTGGTTATGTTGACCTTGTAGTACAGGCCCCGGCACTTATGTGATGACTATGTTTGGACCCAGCCTGGAAGCAACACAGCGAGTCCTTCAAAAAAGGGTTTCTTAGGTGAGAACAGGGATATTCTTACAAGGGAGAAACCAAAACAAACAACTTCCTTCTCACTCTGTCCTACATGAAGGACACAAATGGAACAAGCAGTGGGCTTCAATAGTTCACATATTGACTCAATATGAAATGAGATTGCTGTAAAAACTCATGTTAATACACCATACATGAAATGTTTTGCCTTATTCCAGGCTTCAGGTGGTGGAGTATGAATCATAAGATCATGGGTTCAATCCCCGGCTCCTCGTGTCCTCATGTCAAAGTGTCCTTGAGCAAAACACTGAGCCCTAAGTTGCTCTCAGTGGTGGCTACTAGCACCTTGCATGGCAGCTCTGTAGCCATTGGTGTGGGAGTGTGTGTGTGAATGAGGTGTCATGTAAAGTGCTTTGGGACTTTGCTAAGGTGAAAAAAAAATAAACCACTATATAAATGTACTCCATTTACCATTTTATTCCAGTGTATTGTAAGTGTGCAAAAAGCTCCTTCAGATACAGTGACGATGTTTGATTTCCAGGTGGACTGTACATTGGCTTTAATGCACAATGGTGTAGTAGTTGGACAGCAGTTCCTCCCCTGCTGTAATGTCTCTGAGGGACACGAGGACAACACAGCGTAGAGGCCTCACTCTGTCCTGGCTGTAGTTGACATTAGGGAGAAACCGGTGGAGCTCGATGGGAAACTCGTCTGGCAGGTCATACTCCTGGTAGCACACATTAGCAGCACGGTCATTGGAGCAGTTGTTCACATACTGACCCACAGCTAGGGGGTTCTGTGGACTGTCTGTCAGCCAGCTGGTGTCGCTCATCACAAAAGGACCCACTCTGTCCCTGCCACTGCATGATCGGAACACCACTTTGGAGATGCCTTTGTCATTTCCATCAATCAAGACGCCATCAATACATCTGAATACAAAAGGGTTTCTGATGGACTGAAGGAGAATCGGCTCATAGGGTTGGTAGATAGTGCCAGGGTACATGGCAACTGTTGCTCCTTTGGGTACAAACCCCTTGGTGACAAACACTCCTGTTCCTGCAGAGATTAAAGTACTAGGCTTCCGGTCAATGCAGAATCCCAGAGACTGCAACATGGCATCCTGTCCACACGTCGGATCTCCCCTGTACTGCTCCTTTTCTCCACTTGTCACCTGTTGAAGGACATGAGTCCAGGCTGCTCGGTGCTCCCCGTCGTGTACCCCATGGTTCTGGATCAGGACTCTGAAGAGTTTCAGCAGGCTGTGTGAAACCTCCTCATCCGGGACTAGTTTGTCCTCCGAGCGCTCTGAGACCTGCCGCAGAGTTTTCTTATTGTTAGACAGGTTCAGTACAATCCAGGGCACAAACCGGTGTCGGTACGATTTCCATTTTCTCTGAAATCCTTCGAGAATAGGTCTAAACATTAAGAAACACGTCTGCGTCCGACATTGAGGAACGCGCTTCTTGTTCTAGTTAAAGTTGCGCAGATTTGGACAAATTCTGGAGTCACTTCCGAGAAGGTGCTTCAAAATAAAATAAAAAATCTCGTAAGTATTTTTAAAGATAAGATAACATTAGACTTAATTTATCCCACACCGGGGAAATTCAGCAAGCAGCAAAGATAAAAGTATGGAGTGCAAAAATAATTGAAAATAACTTATAAAAAAATGATAAAAATACATAAATATAAATGTAGAAATTAGAATGTAACAAAAATATGCAGGATTGCGGCTCTCTAGGACCAGGTTTGCAGACTCCTGGGCTATGGTGTGAAAACAGACTGGGCACGAAAGCTCTTCTGGTTCCGACATATATTTTTTTATTTTGAAGAGCAATGGTTCACCCGGATACAGCTTTTTACATGACTTGTAAAACCTTTACACACAGCTACACATAAACTGCCTGGACGGGAGGGAGAGGACAGAAAGAGACAAAGTGTTTCTGAAGTCATGGTTTACAGCGGTTGAATTACTTTCTGAAGCGATGGTGGATGAAGCCTCGTGAAGCTTTCGAGGCTTCTTCCTGGTAGCACTGAAAAAAGACTGGAGCCTTCAAAGCCCCAAAGACAGACCCTACCAGTGACATCTAGTGGTCAGCTGTAAGTACAGCAGCCACCAACTTCCAAATGATCCACACGTTAGGGGTGGAGGGGACTGAGGTGGCAGCTAAAGGTGCATTAAGGAGAGACATTGACCTGAAGGTGGACATTGAAGTGTCTTAATGGACACTATGTCTACTGTCAGAGACAGCCTCACAGCTGAGAGGTAGAAACAGTGGGAAAATGGGAAAAGGGGCTGGCTTTACTTTCCCATTCATAGTAGTGTGCAGGCAGAGCATGGGTACCTGGGTAAGGATGAAGACATGTTGTACTGATGACAAGGCTGAGACTAGGACAATGTGGACCAAGATGAGCATGGACTGTGTGGAACCTGCAGGACACAGCAGACAGCACAGCATCTACTTATGGACTGCCCCATGTACAACAAACAAAGAGCAGAGCTTTTCACCACACTAGTATTTAACAAGTAAGGTCAGTCACAGTGAGGAACCTTTTAAATCCCACAGAGAACCAAGCAAAGACAGTGAGAGCAGTTCTGGACGGATACAGACAACTTTATTAAGCCCACCACGGGCAATTAGTTTGAACAACTTGCATACAGCATACAGAGACATATCCAACCAAAATAGGAAGATAAAAGTAGAATAAAATATTATAACATGCCATGGATTCTAGTGGAATCAAAGATCAATAAATACAAGCAATAAATGAATAGAAGGGGTTACTAATATTGAACGACTCGATTTGCTTTGATAGTTAATTTCAGTGGTCATTGCTTCAAGGATTTTTCTCGTTATAGATCATTTATAGATTAAAAAAAAGACATAATTTATCCTTTGTTTTCTCGAGATAAATTATCCTGTAAACGAAGTTTGTTTTGTCGCGATAACGAGAACAATGGCTCGTGATTTTGAGAAAACCCCTGAAATTAACTGCTCATCACGGCAAAACGGAGAATATAAAACGGAGAATATTTATGTCCTTTCGAGGGAATCCTTTCGACACTGTTATGGACTTCACATAATTGTTTTATAATTTTTTAGATACAGTCTATGGGACTTCAGC
>OOFC01019060.1:0-15406 GCA_900323345.1 Pseudochromis fuscus
GGGACCTACTCGCTTCTCTTCGCTTCGGATCGCTTGGGACTGCCCCCCCTCGGTAGCATTCACATTGCCGAGGATAGTGCCGCCTCAGTGTACCTGGCCGTCATTCGTGACATCATCTTTTATGCGACACACAGATGTGGAAAGAAGCGATGGAGGAACAACTTTTTAACTTTTTTAATTTCTCCCTGCACTGCTGCAAAGTCCTGCGGTAGCCACGTGCAGCCATCTGGTCCGAGAGTTGCTTGTAAATCCTTTCATTTCGGACCGCGCCGTCCAGCTCCCGCTGAATGTTCTCATCTGCGACTAATGTCTAAAAGGTTTGCACCTCGTCCTGAGTCCACGGGGCAGGATTTCTAGTAGCTGATGCCATTTCTCTTCTTGTTGTTATTTTAAACACGTCTGCACGGTTCGGCAAAGATTTAAAAGTAGCGTGCTTGCCGGGAGAGATTACGTGCAGCGCAGTGATGACGCAACGACACAGTGACGATTCCTACCAATAAGATTTTAGTACCTGCTCCGACCTGACCAGGTACTTTTTTTGGAACCGCAGGAGAGGAGGTACGAAAAGTTGTACCATGTACCGAGTTCCAGGTACTTTTTTTCCCCGTGTGAATGCGCCATTTCCGAAACGAAGAGAAGCGAGTAGGTCCCAGTGTGAATGAGCCAATAGTCTGCACAGTGACAGCTAGAATAACAAGTTTCAACAATGTGGGGGAAAATCACTAAAAAGATCTTTAGTGCAGCATTAATATGATATTTAAAGAACGTCAGTGGGATCCTGAGCTCTGACCGCCCACTTGGTGGAACAGCTGACCAAGGATGTAACGAGACCTCACATCTCCATAAACCTCAGAGCAAATTTTTAACCCAGGCTCTAAATTGAAGAATAAACATGTTTATTTAACAATTCATTTCTCTCCTGAAAAAAACTCCAGTCTGCTTCCTGTGACACCACAACAGTTATTCTACTTCAGCTTTCTTGTCCTTCACCCGACCACCAGCTACACGGAGGAGGGACTCTCCTCGGTCATGGAAATGCAAACAAGGCAAAATGAGTCGAGTCCAGTACCATGTAGTGGAAAAGCAGCATCAGTAAAAGATCAAGGTGAGACAGTAGCTTCAAATCAAGGTTAACAATGAGACCAGTACTTACCTCACCATTGCGGTACTCCAGGCGCACCACAGAGGGGATGCTCCTGAGGTAGGCCTCCAGGTTTGAGTAGCCCAGCTTCTTCAGGGGGATGTTCTCTCCACACAGTGACCTGTAGTCTGACTGGAGTGAGCTAATAGACACACCGGTCTTGCTGGACTGGAGGACAGCCCGCAAGAATTTCTTGACAGACTCACTCTCTGACATCTTGGGCACAATACACTACCAAAAACAAAAAAATTTAAAAAAATCAATCAATACATCAAAGTTCTTTAGAAACATTCACAGGAGTAACCAGCTTGAGGAATCAAAATATGTCATGTACTATCCCTGATAAGTCTCTCTTACTTTACTGCCTAAAAACAAGACATCAGCATAGTAACTTTAACCTTGCACCTTGAATCTTGCAATAATAAATTCTCTCATTTGAAAAAAATCCGACTTTATTGCCTAAAAACGAGACCTCAACAGAGTAACTTAACCCTTACATCTTGAATCTTGCAACAACAACTAAACAGTTTAAGTTGTGGGTAATATTACCTTCATTTTTACAACCTTCAACTGTTTTTTCAGAACACTTTGCTTTTGTTTTACTGTCTTTGGATTTAGTTGTGTTTTCTCCATTTCTCCTGATCGTAACTTTGAAGACACCAAAAGGCAGCATGAAGACCAGTAAAGTGATTCCACATTTGGAGACCTCACTACAATAAAATCACTGCATATAACGACTTTTAAAAGCATGTAAACATCTTGCAGCAACGGTTAATAAAGCGTGGGTTTTCAGCAGTAACCTAGGGAAACAAACACCAGTTGTCTGTTCAACCATATTTAATTTTCAGTTTGAGAATGAGCGAATAATTTTATCAGACATTTTGCCGCCTGAGACAACATGGCCGTTGACTAGCGGCTAACGGCTCTCGGTGGTTCGGTCCACCGAGAGCTGGAGCTGGAGGTGAAATAAACTTCACTAAATTTTCTAAATCAACCAACCAACTTTATCTGGACTGTGAAATTACCTCAGCACAAACTCAGAAACATGTTACGATGTTTAAAGACGAGTGATTACCTGAGTAGTTTATGTAGCTTACCAAACAGCCGCGGAGTGTTCTTCTCTCGACGACGGTCACGCGCACGTTTACGTTCACAAGGTCAAAATTACACGGAACCGTTAGTTGAGAATTTACGGAAGCTCTAAAAGGACAAGATTAAATACAGTTGTTTTTCTGTTTTGCCGCAATGACGACTTAATTTCTCAAGTTATTTTTCGCGTTATCTCGGAAAAACGAACTTTATTTATAGGGTAATTTATCTTGTTATAATCAAATACATTTTGTATCTCGAGAAAACAAAGTACAATTTCTCTTGGTTTTTTGAGAAAACAAATTGATCTCGACATAACAAGATCAATTTGTGACAAGATAGGCCAAATCCTATAATCTTGAAAAAAAAAGTTTGTTTTCCCAAAATAACAAGAAAAATAACTTGAAATAGAGAATACAATGTATTTAATCATGTCCTTTTAGGGCTTTTGTAAAAAAAATTAGGTTGATATTAATACAGCTGTTTTTAATTTTCAACTTAAATATCCATTTATTTATCGGGCAAACGTGTGCCAAAGTGTATTTTT
Organism: Pseudochromis fuscus; assembly: GCA_900323345.1. Classification (NCBI taxonomy): domain Eukaryota; kingdom Metazoa; phylum Chordata; class Actinopteri; family Pseudochromidae; genus Pseudochromis; species Pseudochromis fuscus. The sequence continues at coordinate 2,778 of OOFC01019060.1, forward strand.
CAGTGGCTAACTAATTACTTCGTAAAAGGACCCTGGACATTTCTGAAGTTAACTATTGCAATATGCTACATTTATGGGCTGTAGGAACTTCTAAGCATTTGCAGCATCATTCTTACAATATAGCAAAGACTGAAATGTGAAACGTGAAAATTTTCAAAACCAAAATTTAAATCATAGCTGTTTTTTCTTAATTGACCACACTGATTCAGTCTTCACCATCTTGCTTTTATTTCTACGTGACACTGAAAAACAGTTTTCTCTTTACATTTGGCCCATGTAAGTATATGTAATGTTCTATAAACAGTCATCATTAAATGCAACCAAATAGAATATACAACAGCTTTGCATAAGTCCTCATACTAATTTATAGTGCATAACACAAAATAAAATACAAAATAACAAAGTCAACATAACAGTTTTGTTGTTTAGATTCATGTAAACTCTATTTAGACATCCAGTGTACCTCAACGGTGACAGTATGGCAGTTTTAATTTGACTTATACTTTTACAGCAGGTGCTTTGGGTCTGACCATTCAGTGATGGACAAGGCATTAAATCATGTCTTAACTCTCAAGCCAAGTGTTTAAAAAGCAGAAGAACCTTACATCCAGTCAGTCTTTAGCACTAGGGTTCTCACAATAGTATGAAAACAAAACTTAAATCAGCAAATTACTTAAATTACTCAGGATTTCTTTTTATTGATCATACTGAGTTGTTACAGCATAAAGTAAAACATTAAATCCTGTCAATCATTACCAATGCTGTCCCCAGAGAAACATGAAAACAACACAGTCCCTCCTCTCCACCACAGCGAACTGCCCTACCACATAATTCAGTTTGAATTCTGCCTTATATTGGAGGTGCTTTTTAACAGTCTTCTTCAGGTATAACTGTGATCTCTGGTGGTGACACTGTTTGTTGGTTTAACTGTGTTTGAGATGCCATGGCCCAAGCCCGTATGACTGTCTCTGACTGGGGGATTGCAGGTGTTGATGGTGAGGATAAAGAAGTGGAGAGGTGGTGCTTTCTGAGCAGGATAAACTGAGGGTTTCTCAGTAAGGTGTAAAGCAACATCCAGCGCCTCCTGGCACAACTGTTCTCTGGGGATTCTGGAAAAACAAAAAGGGAAGCAGGACAAAGATTAGATGGTGGACAGGTGGGAGCAGGAGCAGTGGTACAGGTATTCCTACTCACCTGACTTAGGATTGTTGAATGTGGAGTATGCAGATGCATTGTGTTTCTCCACCGTGTTGGTGACCAGCAGCTGGCAGAAACATACCATCACTGGGTTGCTGTGGTAATGATCAGCAAAGATCATACCAATCCATGTACTGTAGCCTGGGACATGAAGGAAAGAAAATACTGTTAAATCCACACCAATTATATCTTAAAACCTACGCAATATGTCATCTATTTGTTTTTCTTCCATGGACTTTTGTCTTGTGTTCTATTCAGAAGGATTTTATTTCAGTTTTATTTTGCTTTTTCATGCAATTTCACTTTTTCTTGCATGATCTGTGTTATACAAATCATTTTTCTTTTTCTGTCTCTCTGTCATGAAATACCATCTGACATCAATATTCCAATATTCTAACTTAATCAAATAAACAACTAAATAAGCATCCCCAAGCATTTTTTTTTTTTTAGTCACACAGACGTTTGCTTTTGCTTTAGGACGCACAATCACACCTCTAATTCACCATGAACTGCTACTATCACCTGGGACATGTGGATGCAAGTTGTGTATGAATAAACTCCACTGACATTAAATAGAAGTAGGCATTGTGTGGGTTTTTTGTTGTTGTTTTCCTAACCAATGCATTTTATAAATAAAAAAGAGAGGAAATTGGTATCCAATTAAACTTTTTTCTTGTCGTGCATGTTTTTACTTTAAGCTCACCTGCATCCAGGGTTTCATATCCCCTCTGCATAATAGTTCGGTCTATGCGGGACACCAGCCATGTTCCCACCACAATGCTAAACAGCAGCCTCAGTATGCAGGTGCTCATCCCCATCACCACATTGTAGAAGAAGAAGAAGTAGGTGAAGCAGTGAAATGCTTTCCTGTGGAGGAAGATGGGGAAACGGGAACTCATATTTACTTCTTCTAAAAATATTTGACAAAGTGTATTGTCATTGAAGACTTTTCTATATCATTCTTTGTCATGTTCAAGAAGAAGAAGAATCAAATATCTCCTTTCTTTATTAGCCTGTTCACTGCAGCCACTTTGTCCTGTTTTATGTTTTTATGGCTTCAGAAAAGATAATGACTCAGCTGATAATAATAAAATGTGTCTGGCCTTTGTCAATTCACCACTTCCCCTTTCAACAGTTAGTGTTTGCTGATTATTACTGTTAAGTCAGTACTCACTTAAACCCGAAACACACTCACCTGTTGTTGAGAGCCAGAGGTTTCTGCTTATCTGTTGGAGACATTTTGTCCTGAAGGAAGAAGAACTGCACCAGAACCACCTGGAGAACCACCAGGCCGATCACCAGACAGATGGTCAGACTGAGACAAGCGAGAGAAAAGTAGAACTCAGCCAGTGGATCCATTTCACCATTCACCCCTGTACAGCCACTGCCACAGAGAAAGCAGCCTTACAGTATGAGGCCTATGTTGTTGAGCATGGTCAGCGCTCTCCCATGTTGTACAGGAAGAACCAGCGCGTAGGCAATGAGCAGAGCAAAGAAGAAGTGGACAAAATGGACAATCACGTAGCCTAAAAAATGAAAGGAAAAAAATGATTTACTGCAAACATGATGGAGTCTGCAACAATATTGGACTTAGATATTCAGACTGACTATCATGACAAAATAACCTCATAAATTAGCCACCGGTGTTTGTTTTTCCAGTTTTTGTGGACTTAGCTAGCACTGGTAGAGAATACTTCCTGTCACTTACTTCCTCCTAGGCCTCTTCCTTTAGATTGGTTGTCTTCATGTAAATCAGGTCAGCAGTAATTTTGGTTTTGAAGGCGCACAGCATATACAATTGATAAAGTTTTAGATGATGAAGAGCTTACCCCACAGAGTAAACGCTATTTGCCACCCAGAGTATCTTGCAATGGAGGCCTGTAAAATTCAGAAATATATGAAGTTTGCACATTTTTAATTAGTTAGGAAACAAAAATGTTTACACATGCACAGTACCCATATGCAACATATTTGATACATGCAAATACATACTGACATATATACTATTTGTGTATGTAGAGTTTTTGTGTAACTGGTGGGATGCAGTGACCACCTGGTTTACAATATGTGACCTACATTCTCAAGCACGTCAAACACTCTGACACCATGACCTGGAGCCAACGTCAAGTCTCGAACGCCAAATTACCCTGAAATCATTTGACATCTGCTGTGTGTGTGTGGGTGTGTTTTATTTACCACGCTGATAGCAGACTTTGGGTTATGAAACTTCTCAGGAATAAACCCCTTCTGCCCTTTCCACAGCCTCTTCAAGTGTTTCCTAAGGTGACAGTACCATACATGACTCATTACACTTCAGGCAAATGTAGCTTTGTTTCTGTGCTCTCTGGTAGGAAAACTTTCTTTTACCTCCTTATAAACTAAACTGGGTAATTTGCATCTTCTAGGTCTCTTACCTGTAACAAGCCAACACATGGAAGGTGTAGGCCACTGAGTTCAGACTGGCAAAGAAGGTGGTGGCTAACCAGGACTCTTAAATGAACAAAAATATAAATCAGATCTTAGTTTTCATTTCAGTGTAGTGATATTTGTTTCATTTATGAGGTTTTCTTCTGTTATGAAGGTGGATTCTTGGGATTTTCTTACAAGTATTGTTAAGAATTAAGAAAGCAGGACAAATCTGGTGATATCACATCCAAAACGTAACAGTCTCGTCGACCAATTCCCTCCTGACCACGTTGATGAACTCCTCCAGCTTAGCTTCAGTCTGGTTACAGGAGGTAACCAGCTAGTGTAGGATATTCTTCCACTTCTCCACTTAGCTAAATTTAACATTGTTGTGAAGGAAATTGACCTTATTTGCTTTTCCTCTTGACCTTCTGTGCTCGGTGTTTTGTAATGGAAAGCTACTGGTTGGCCTTGTCTAACTGTCACTGTTACATTTCATACACCATGTTCTCTCCTCTGACACACGAACCGCAAAGTGTACTGTCCTCCCATACAGCTTGACGACAGCCTCGCAGCTGTAGTTACACACATTGCTATAAAACCATCACTCTGCAGAATGCCCCTGTGCTCTGTATGACCAGCTGACTGAGGCAGCTTAGTGTAAAAGTCCAGTGAACCAACTCACTCCTGGCCACACCGATGAATTCCTCCAGCTGTGGTATCATGGCTCCCAGGGCTTGAGTCTGATTACAGGAGGTGGCCAGCTGCTGTAGTGTATCCTTCCACTTCTCCACCTGGTTGAAGGTAACATTGCTGAGACTGTAGTCAGCTAGTGTCATCTAGAGAAATGACAGAGAGATAAGTAAATACAGCATATTGTCTTATTCCTGCTTTGTTTCCTTTCTGTTTTGTGAATTATTGTTTGTTTGTTTTTTTGTGAGGATTTACATCAACTTGTTTAAATGTAATAACAAGTACACGGCACTATTGTAATTTTGTTAGTACCGTATTTTCCGAACTATTGAGCGCACCTGTCTATAAGCCGCTATTGAATTTATTCCAACAGTTTCATGTGGTCCACTCTGACCGGGTCTGATGTGACGACGCTAAATGTATCGGCGGCACGGAGCTTGCTAGCTTGTAAAAAGCTAACGAGCTTCGTGCCGCCGATACATGAGCCACAGCGGTGTTTAAGTTCAAAGCATCGGAAAAAAGTAGTGGCTTATAGTCCGGAAAATACGGTATTTCTAATGTGATCTGGAAATATGATCCTTTTGATGTTTGGGGTTTTTTTTGTTTGTTTGTATTTCGGATCCCAGGAAGACTAGCGCGTGCTATTGGCATCAGCTAATGGGGATCCTTTTTAATAAATAAACACGTGCACAGTTTCATTAATGCGATTAGACTCTTGATTTTTTACAGTAAAAATGTAAATGATGTTTTTTTTACTACCGTATAAAGGCCGATGAGCGATATAATGATGGTGCCAATGAGCCTGTTGGGAAACTTGAAGTAGGGGTCAAACTCATACACCCGTCTCTGGAACCAGCTGAGCGGCTTACTGCAACACAGCACAGCAAAGAAACACCACTGCAAACGACTTGTACAACAAATCACTCTGACAGCAGCACTGGTGCACATGTGTGTGAGTGTGAACTCTTACCTGTGTTCAGGTGTTTTTCTCAGTAGTCTCTTAACATGCTGCACCTGGTGCTTTTCAGTCAGGTCTTCATTGTCCTGGCAGCAGATTCAACATATTCAGACTCAAACGAAGATTATTATTTAAAACACTGAGAACAACTGCTATATACTCTATTTAAAATCCTACAGTTAGTTCATAATCCATCATTTAAAAATCAAAGGTTTCTTTACTAAGAAATTGGCCATAGTCTCACTCTCATTTAATGTAAAGCAAAAAGGAAAATAAAAGCAAAAAAATAAACACTTGTTTATCATATCATATCACAGTTTTTCCCACAGTGAATCACAGTTATTTTATGCATTAAACTGACCTCTGGCTCCATTTCCAGATGGATTCGAACACCTTTAACCAGGATGTAAATAAATCGTCCGAGGAGGAAGATGAGGGAGAGGATGCAGGGCCACTGGATGATTATCTTCTGGTATTTACCCAAAATCTTTAAAAACCACAAGACACAAAGTCACTCAGTAATTTATTTTGCACAATAACTTAACACTGGAGGCTGGATGTTTGGTGAAACCACACAGCAACAGGCACATCACAATGGACGCTGAGTTTAGTACTCACCCACCTTGCCATCGGGACAAGTGAACGTGTCCCAGACTGTAATGATGATCCTAGAAACAAGCACAGAGACATGGACTGTAGGTAAAAAATTATATAATACACATACCAGCCAGTTTATCGGTCCATACACACCCTAGCTTCCTTTATACTGTCTGTTTTTTCTGACTGTGTGCAAAATAATCATCATAGAAGTTATGTTTTAGTTTTTTTTGCATGCTGTTACCAATGTTGTAAAGACACACTGGAGATCATACAATATAAATTAATGTTTACCAAGCCACAGAGTAGAGTATTCCCAGAACTGCCCCGGTCATCCTGAATGGTGTGGACAGACAGGCAAAGAAGGGGAAATACACTAGACCCACTTCTAAAGCTCCAACCAGGTACACAACAGCTGAGGAGAAGAGTCAAGGAAACATGACATCAGTCAACACACTCATCTGTTGTTTCTGTACAGGAAGGACATCGTAGGATAACGCTGCACCTTTGGCCCAGTTTGGGACGGTGAAGGGGACGTAGCGCTCAGAGAAGAGCAGCAACACGCTGCTGGACACTGCTCCAAATGCAAAGCCATAGGACCAACGATTACTGAGGCTGCCTATAGTATCCAAAGGCCTGGGACACAATAATAACAACACGTCAGTTGAAGCCATAGTTTCCATGTAGTGACCTGATAAACAGAGATCTGAGAAAATTCTTCAAGCATCCTCGAAGACTCTTACAGGAATGAGACAGTTGAATACCACTACAATCCTACTGATTATACTTTTTTATGACTTATGGTCATGATATTAAGACTTATTGTCACTTTTAATCTTAATTGACATTATTGTTGCTGCTGGTGACTTACACCACGATACCAAAGCGGCCATTGAGGAAGGGCAGTCTGTGATCAATGGACAGTCTCTGGACTCTTTTCTGGAGGAATGACAGCACCCCTACAATCACCACCTGGATAACAAGACACATAATACATTCAGTAGGCATGAAGATAATTATTGGAGTAATATTGTGTTTGCCTCACTGTGTAAGTATGGAAACAGACTGACATACATGTAGCAGGTTGATGGGCCATCGGGTCACTAGAGGCCATCCTCTAAGTAAAAATCTTAGTTTGGATCTCCACACATTAGTTGGGTGTTGTGGATGTTATATTAATAGATGTACAACATGCATGTTAAGTGCTACTGTTTTTGTTCTAATCTAAGCGGAGGACTATTTCATGAGGAAGAATTAATGGCTGACTAATCACAGGGTCAGTATAATATTAATGCATTTGCTTCATCCTAAACAAATGTGGGGTTTTTCCACAATAAAATATTTTTACTTGTGAACCAAAAAAAGACCAGTCTTACATTTTTTTTATCAAGTTGCTATTGCTACTGCAAAAACTTAATTTTAGAAAAAGTACATACAAATACAGCTCCTCTGTGAATGAAAGTGAATCAGTTTGTTCCTCTGTTCATATTTCAGGTGAACTGGATGAACAACTTACTGCTGGTATGAGTGAAAGATGCAGGAAGAGGTCCACCGAGATATTGTTTTGACAGTCCTCAATTTTGGAGAGCTTGAAGAAACTGTGACAGTGACGATATAAACACAAAGTAACAGTTTAACTGATGTGAAGGTTCACCAGAAGAGACTGAGATGGACCTGTATGGAACCAGCCTGAATTAAAGTGAATGAATGCAAATGTATGCATGTTTCTACAATGCACAAATCATCAAGCAATATGAATTCAAAGCGCAAAACTCAGGTGCTCTGTTTTGCTAAAAAAAAAAACTGCTGCAATCAAGTTGTCGCTCCTGAACTCACCATGGAGCTAAGATAACAAAGATAACAGGTGACAGTGTAAAACACAGATCATTTGAAGTCCATACTCACTCATGATCCTCAGAGTTTCCTCTCATCATTGATAAGTCCTTTCACTGAAGCTGATAAGTCCTTGTTTCTGCTCGACTGCAAAGACAAAGGAAGCGACTGTGGCTTGATTCCACTTCTCTGTTTCCTGGTTTCAGTCATGTGACTCACACATCTGACCCTTGACCTCAGGATGCAACACTTTATATCTCCCTGTTTTTATAATGTCTTGTGTGTATTTTATTTCGTGTTTCACCGGCTCATTTGTTTAGTCTCTCTGTTCACATCTCTCTCGCAGCCACACACACATGCACAGACACACACACACACAGTATTGACCGCTGTGTTACTCAGTACAAGGAGAGTAAACAGTTTGCTCACCCGCTGAGAAAACCACCCGATCATTGACCTGCTTTTACTTCAGAGGAGTGTTACGTAAAGTGTGATATCTAAATCATTAAATGACCTTTACTTTATCTTCTTTTACTTTCTGATATCAGATTCAATGACTGACTTCTACTGACTTACTCTGTTCAGCCAAGGCTTTACACACTGTCCAGAACAATCATTATTCATATTGTATGTTGATTATAATTGTGTGTCAGATTTGATGAAATTTGATTCCTTGGACAACAAAAGAAAACACAACATAAGGGGGTTAATGCGAAATGAAATTTATTACTCATGGCAATGGCAAATATGTAGGACAGTGGGAATCCAGTTGTCCTTTCACATGGTTCTTTATGGCTTGATAATCAGATCTTGATTTACTTGGTGGTGACATCACAAGCAGGTCAGGTCAGCAGCTTTCCTCCTTGGAGATCAAAATGTCCATCTTGGTGGTTCTGAGGAGAAAGTCACCACGTGGCTGTGATTCACTCTGTCCACTGAGGTTCAGGTCAAATGGACGGCAGTAAACAGAAACTGAGGCCGGTCAATAGATTTTTCTGGGAAATCAGATCTATAATTCTTTCATTATCTCCAGATGTGCCAAGGAGTTAAAGACACAGTGATAAAAGTCATAAATGTTGTATTAAAGTGAATTGGGAGTTACAGGGTAAGAAAAAAAGAATACAAAGAAAGAGGGAAAGTGATGTCACAATAAACCATTCAACAAATACATTTCCAGGCTTTGTCCAAGCCATCAATTAATACATTTAACTAGATATAAATCTTAAATATACTTTTGCCCAGTAACTTAATGTACTTTATTAGCGCGTACATATTTCCTGTAAAGATGAATAACAGACTAAACCAGAAGGCTTGTCAAACAGTTTCAACAGCTGTCATCAGTGAGTGGATTTACATCCTTCCAACACCAGGGGGCGACTCAATCACTTTGTCCTCCATGAAGTCAACCTGGGTGATGTTGGAGTAACGTGAGAATGGCCTGAGTGTGGAGCAGCTGTGTGTACTCACTGTCTCTGGACACACAGGGTGCACTCGTTGGCATATGTGTTTCCATCGCTGCCGCACACGGGAGCGAGGTTCAGAGGACACGCCACGATCTCCTCCATCTCAGGACAAGAAGGCTGCCACAAAATGACACATTATAGTGTAATATAACATTTGAATATAATACAAGCTGAAGATTTGTAGTAGCTGCACTTCAGCTTTGATGGAAAATTTTCATTAAAATCTAGAAGTCAGAAGATTTTTTTATTCAGAAACATGTTACCTTTCTCATGAGTCCAGGCTTCTCTGTGCCATCTAAAATAAAACATCCAACTCTTATAAATAAGGAAAATATAAAGTTCAGCTTATAAGCAAGAAACTTACCCAGCTCCTTCAGAAAAATATAATTAAAAAACAGATAATGAAATGGGATGAGATAAGTCGTTAATGATCACTAACATTTAACATTTGTTAAATAGCTAAACATGAAGTAAATAAGTGTTTGTATTTTAACTAATGTAATACTGACAGAGATTTATTTGGTGTGATCACAAAGTGCTGAAAGAGTATGAAACTAAATTTGTAATAAATTCAGAATAATTAAGTTTAAACCACTTTATAGAGTTGGATTTGTTATTTTTCTGGTGATCAGTGTGAAAGAAAATACATTCAATCCTTCATTCTGTGTTGCTGAACAACAAAACATGAACAATTTTAATACAAGTTTCATGTTTCTAGAAAGAAACTCTCCTCTAGAGCAAACCTTAAACTGAAATGGTCAAAAATGCCCCATATAACGATGTTTTGTTTGTTACCTGCAGCCACACAGACGAGCAGAAGTCCCAGAAAAACAACTTTCCCAGTCATGATGTTGGTGGATGAATAACTCCTGTGAGCCTCTGTTTTACTGGCAGTGTGATTGTACATGTGGGTGTGTGTGTGTGTGTGTGGGAACACAGCAGGTGAAAATGGACACACAAACACGCACACTCTAGAAACTTATGGTCATCAGCACACATTAACACACACACAGACAGTAAACATCTCGTTTGTTCGTCAGGCGTCACACACTCCCATGTGACAAGCCCACATTAGGTTTTTTTTACTGTCTACCACACAACTACAGAAGCAAGAAAGACAAAAAAAAAGATCTTTTCTTTCAAAATGTATGAACTTTTATTAATGAAAGAGTATCTATACACAATGGGTAACAGACTCAAACAGCTGTAATACTTAAAAATGTAAACAAATAATAATATTGAGCACGAGAAGAGAAAATAATCACCACCTTAGTACTGTCTCCTGTTCATTTCTCTCTTCACCTCACTACTTTCTCAGCTTTTATTTCACTCATTTCTCTCGATCACATGAAAGTCTTTGTTCTCTATTTCAAGTTTCAAACAAATCTTTTTTTTCATGCAGTGGTGTGGCTTCATTTAGTCTAGATCGTGTCTCTGTTCCAGTGCAGAGATTTGTTATAGTTGCTATAACCAGATCTCTACCACAATATAGTTGAATCAAAAGGCTTTGAAGCCAATAAAGTGCTCATGTTCAATAAGAGGGTTTCCTTGGGGCAGATGTTCGACCCCTGAGATATTGGAAATCCCTTCCAAGATTTTCTATGACACAGAGCACCTGTAATGACAATCTGTCATCATTTTAAACCCTGGGTGAGATTTATTTTATTTTTATAAAGCATCACAAGCACAATCCTAATCGACATGGTCCTCATGGTTAGTCTGGCCTATTGACTAGCTACTTAAAAACAAGTCAATGTCTCAACTTCATGTCTAAAATTGGAATTACTGACAGTACATTTAACCTCAGTGTGGCAGTTTATGATGTGGACTGACAGGATTCGAATTTGGCAACATCACTGGAGGATAGAAAGATCTCGCAGTCTACAGAACTCAGACTGAATGAAAGAGAGTGAGAGAGAGAGCGAGCACAAGTTTTACATGTGTGCTTTCGAGCTGCTGACGATGTGAAGAGGAGGATTTTTTTTTTTGATGGATGAAGCACAGCTTTAACTTTACAAAAAAAAAAACCATTAGCCTCCTCAGGATTATGCTGGTTGATCGAAGGTAACATGTTCAGCTCCATTTGGCACAGATACGGTTTTGTTCACTCCACTGGTAACGTCACAAAGTTGCTACTGTACATAATATCCACATTGGTACTGGCTCAGGTCTGAAACGCTCCCATCGTGCCTTTGTTGAAAAAACATTTCCCTCTCTCGTTTATTTTTTTTACAACATAATTTGGGTTTCGACCCCACACATGTGCCAGTAATCCACCGACAACGAAGCACCCCTCTCCATCCCTGCACACGCAGATCTGGCGGCATGCTTTTGGTCGCACACACAGAAGCAGATAGTCCAGGTGTGTGTGTCCCAGTGGAAAGCATGCAGTATATATTTCCAAGTTACATTCAACAAAACCAGTCCCACTTCCTCTTCGGTAATCCTCATCCCTCTTGTGTCCATTCTGCTTCAGATTACGAGGGAAACAAGCCAGTATAGCAGACTGCACACCTTGTACAGACAGTAAGGAACCACAAGATTTTTTTTCTTTTCTTTTTGACGATGAAGGACAATTTCAAAACAAAACAGTCACATTTCTTCACAAAAAAAATATATTTTTTTGTGCTTTGATGCGTGTTGGTATCGGTCTTATACATTCCTTGGCAGCCTACATACATTGTTGTTTTAAATGGAGTGCTCAAACTTCTCTCTCCACCAGTATAGGCACTGTGTCAAGGACACCAAGAACAACAACAACAAAAAAATAGACAACTTGGTTAGCAGTTCAAATTGTTATCCAAACACCGGGAAAAAACTCTGTAGAGGTTATGTTGAGAATTAAATTATCTTTAAAAAACTAATTAGTAAAAATTAATATATTGATTGCACATTTGTGACAGAAACTGGATTGTAAATGCGTTTTTTTTTTGTTTTTTTTAACCATCATTTGCATTATAAAACAACTGTGGTTGGTAACGAAGAGAGATCGAGACCCTGAATAAAAAAGTAGTCAGTCAGTCTTTAACAGCTGGCAGTGAATGATCCAAATTCTTTGCTTTCCACTCTTTCTGGACACAGTCCCACTGACTACTGCTACCTACTTTGAGGAATGGGGATTTAAAACTAGAGATATTTGTCCTCTATCATCCCCTGTGTCTTGTCCATCGAGTGAGAAGCCAGGCTACATGCTGTCCAGTCGCTTCAAGTGTTCTGAGTCTTTTCTTTCTTCCTGTCCCGCCTAGTGAAGGAGAAGCCCCAGTCTCCAACCCTCACAGAAACATCTTCTCATCATCTTAAATATATTTATTTATATATTTCTTGCATTGATTTGCATTGAGTTTTCATTGTTTCAGTGTCTGTCACGATACCTGCAGTCCCTGCCTCTTTCACAAGGCTGTGCGCTGAGGTGCAGGTCCACTGAGAAATGATGACAATTAAAAAAGACTAAAAAGTAGAAATAAAAAAATTAACATAGTTCG
>OOFC01019063.1:0-10816 GCA_900323345.1 Pseudochromis fuscus
GACTGCGGCAGCCTCCTCTCCCCTCTGCTGGAGAAACCGCCGCCATATTGGTCGGCCATGCGCCACCGCCAGACTGTCTGCACCCTGTGCGGCAAAAGTGACTCCATTGACTCTGTGTCCGTTCCCTACGTGTTTCGCTACTTCGTGGCCGAGCTGGCGGCGATGAACATCAAAGTCAAATTAGACGTTAAGTGAGTTTTGAGTTAAGATTTGTGCCTTAAATGTGGTGACGTGTAAATTGGAGGAAAGTGTCAAACTGCTCTTTGTGAAGCTGCTGGAAGTCGTCGTGCTACAGAAACACAAAACCACTGTAAAGACATGAAGTATCCCACCAAAAATATTTTTTATTAGACAAGATATTGTGAAAATGATCAAGTGTGAGCATCTGATGGAATGAAAGTGTTGAATCTATAGTGTTATTTTAATAAAAATGGTGTGCTGTACCTCTGTCTCCTCTTGATGTTGATTTTAGACTTGATTCTTGGGTTAAGATCCATCAAGATAAAGTATGACCCTAATACTTGTAAAACTCAAAGTAGCAGATGATTCACAATTTACTGAGGTAGAACCACAGACTGGACGGAGCTAACAGGACATCACACGATGGTTTGCAGACTCACATTTTGAAGCAGGAGTGTGGTATTTGAACATGACCATATTAGGATATGAAGGGAGGAGTGAGGAGCCCTTGAACCCGAGGACCTGTCAATCAAACTAGCCACACCCCTAGAGAAGAAGAGTTGACTTTATCTAATGACATCAGAATGACTTGTGGAAAAAATGTATATTTCAGGATTGAAAAAGAGGATTTTTTAATTTAAGTCAGTGACATCTAGTGGCCATCAGTGGTATTGCACTTTTTTGCAACTGCACTGGCTTCACTTGTGAGGCCCCAGTTGCTTCGTCCCTGTCTATATACAGGTTATGGCAAGAATTAGCTTCACCTACATTATAGAGTTTAGATAACAGAAGCTGAAGATGGAAATAAAGTAAAGTACAAGTATCTAAACATGACGTGTATGTGTATAATAGTTAACATCAGTGTCCACTCATAAAATTTTCCAACATCTCAGTCAAAGGTTACTGTGTAAAATCCCGAAAGTCATTTTTAAAATATAACCATAGTTAAAAATCCCATTCATCCAACATCTTCCCAGTTAAAATGTCAAACGTCCTTATTGTAGTTGTTCCAGGATCTGTGGCAGGTCCAGCACAGTGAGGAGGGTGTAGTCTGGTTTCACTGGACCTTCAGCCACAGCACCTGTTCCCCTGCGGATCCAAACTGTGGCCCGCACCCCGGCATTGAAGCCCCCTTCAATATCTGTGTCCAGAGAGTCTCCCACCATCACACAGTCCTGGGCCTCCACCCCCAGCATGTCGAAACACAACCTGAAGATGGAGGCGAACGGTTTCTGCTCTGCGTGTTCTCCCCCGACCACGATGGCGTCGAAGAACTCCTCGCATCCCACCGCCTCCACCTTCTCTCTCTGGGTCTGGGCCACCCCGTTGGTGAGCAGCAGCAGCTTGTATTTACTGCGAAGCTGTTTCAACAGGCTGCGGACCTCCGGGGAAAAACAGAGCAGCTTCAGGCGAGTGTCTTTCCACAGGTAGTAGCACTGGGCTCCCAGAGCGGGGTCGGAGGTGGTACCCACGGTCTCACTGATGCTCTCCTCCCAGTGACCTACACGGACCTCGTCAATGGATCTGCCGGCCGAGGGGTCAAAGGTCTCATTGTAAAGCTTGTGCTTGAACTTCTCACAAATGCTGCGGATGGTGGCGTCGTCGAGGTCCAGCGTGGTCTTCAAGAGCTCGCTGGTCTGGGAGATCACACATGACAGAAATCCTCATAATCAACAGTAAAAAATAAAACGTGTTGCTTTTCTATCAACTATAAATCAAAATGTCTGCTCTGATATACATCTCTTTATACATCCATGATGCCCATACAGCAGTGAGGGGAGCTGTATTCAGAAGGACAAAAAGTAAAGGCAACAAAACAAACAAATTAAACTTGATTTGAAGCACCTCTGGAGACTTTGTGGTTTGTTTGATTGACAGGACAGATAATCCTTTACTTGCCCCAGGTTCCACCGAGATTTGAACTCGGACCGCTGGATTCAGAGTCCAGAGTGCTGACCATTACACCATGGAACCTCTGTTAGGTCTGGGATCCAATAAGGCCAGTACTGAACTCCAGTCTCATTCACATTGGGCAGTGATCTTGGGTTCAAAGGTCAGACCCACCTCCCCACTCCTTCATGCATATTTCAAGTTGAATAAATTGTTACTTTTCCCACTAAGAGCAGTAACCATAGACTGTGTATAGAATGGACGAAGCTAAACTCGAGTTTAGTATTTCTGTGCGGCCATGTTCATTTTTTGGAGCCAGAAGTGACCATATATGGTGGTGAGGGTAAGAGTGAGAAGGCAGGTCTGATCCTCGAACATGAAGATGCTACCAATTGTGTATGAGACTGGAGTTCAGGTCTAGTCTCAGTGGAAATCAGAACATGTAGAGGTTCCATGGTGTAACGGTCAGCACTCTGGACTCTGAATCCAGCGATCCGAGTTCAAATCTCGGTGGAACCTGAGTCAGCTAAAGAATTAGCTCACCTCTCAATCAACCTAAATGTGCACCAACATGTTGACTTTTTTTAGGCCTGATATCTACTTAATTATATATTTTTTCAGATGGACCACCAGATTACCAGTGGGAATTTCACCTCTTCCTGGTGAGCTGGTTCATTTGGCTCAGCTCACCAAGAAGAGTCGGCTCTTTGAGCTTCCAAACAGTTCATTTTACCACTCTAGTCTTTTATACCCATTTGACCCATGTATGTACATAAAGCACTTAAATAATTCAATATAATTACACCAAAAGTCCCTGCTTTTAAAAAACACTACAGTATTCAAAAAACAAAAGACATATTCTAATACTGATTCATTCCAGTATGTTTACTTGTAGCTCTCTCAAACCGGTTAACACATGCACCGACTTGACTGAAAAACCACATAGCTACAGCCGCCCCTCTCTGCCTGAGCCTGATCTGTCATCATGTGATTGGTTGCAGTGCACGTAGACATCATCACCACAACATTTAGTCCATAGACTGTTTGTAGAAATGGATGAAGCAACCGAAAAAGGAAGCCAATGCGGAAGTATAAAAAGGTGTAATACCACCAACGGCCACTTGATGCTGGCTCCAAAAACTCTGGCTACAATTAAGTTCTATTCAACTAAAGTCAACTCTTCTTCTCAGAGATCTGGTGGGAGGAGTTAGGGGCGGGGTTAGTGTGATTGACAGTCTCAAACACATTGGACAGTGTCCTCATGTTCAAGGGTCAGACCCGCCTCTTCGCTCCTCCCTTCAAATCCAAATATGGTCACTTCTGGCTCCAAACAACCAAAATGGCAGCGTTAGCTTTATCTATCCCTATAAACAGTCTATGATCATTTATATACAGTCTTTGGAAGAAACGCGCTGCTAACTGGTAGGTTTTAAACATACGCCTAGGACCCTCCCGGCCTCCGTATTAACGGGACTCAGCCAATCAGTGAGCAGCATAGACATAAGAACTACTCACCAACAGCAGACGGAACGAAACTATTCATAACATTGTTTTTTAAACAGTTTAAGCGATAAAATAGTAGCTTTAACCAAACCTATTAAATTACATATTAGTTTACGTCCTTTTTTCATGTAGCACCCCGGTTTGGCTGACGTCACAAACAGTAACACGGAAGTAAACTGTGAATACCATACATTTATTGATACTAATAATATCCATACGGTGATCACCTTCTGTAAGGCCGCTTCCCCTGCGACACTCGTTTCAATGAGCGTGTTGTCCAAGTCCAACAAAATCGCTTTCACTGGTTTTCTGTCCATTGTAGGAGCACGCGGACACTCTCCGTTCATTCCCAAAGAACAACAGTCACTCCCGGAAGTACTGCCGGGCGAACTGCCTGATGGGAGTTATAGTGCTTACATAGAAAAAGCACTTGCAGCTTTTATCCTCGCGATGGCGCCATTAAATTAAAATAGGAATTTTTTTTGTTTGTTTTGTTTTTAGCCAGTTATATTAAGTTATCAGGCTGTGTACACTGCCATCAACTCAGCGGCCCGGTAAATAGGAATTAATACATTAAATTAGAATTTTAGCAAAGAAAATATTGAAAATACATGTAAATCTTACTACACACTAAAAATATTTTGTTATTTTGACACAGAACTGGGTAAATGTTGGACTAAGTACATGTTGGGTTAATTTAATCCTGTACAATGGGTTGTTTTTACCCTGCATTGGGGTAAAACAACAAAATGTTTAGTAAAAACCACAACATATTGAGTAACAACCCTGTAATTTTCTTATATACATTATTAGAGTAATGTTGGTAAAAACAACAAACCACTGACTAAAAACAACAAAATGTTGGGTAAGACCAGCCTATCTTACTTAGATAAGTTAACCCATCATGTACTTACTCCAATATTGACCCAGTTCGGGATTAAACCAACCCAGACCTTTTAAGGGTGTATAAATATATTTCAAGGCCAAAATAAACTGTATTCAGACACATTGCATCATTTTCCACTGGTGACAGCACTGTTGCCCGAGCTTGTTTATATTTCTCAACAAAATAATTTTTTTAAGATGTGATTAAATCAAAGTAAGCAGGAAACCATCAGTGTCATCGCCCGTCAAAATAAAAGCTCTACGTGACTCTCGACTACACATATTGCCAATTTAAACACATATTCCGTGACACGCACTGAAAATAAAAAACACACTTCAGTAGTTATGCAACCTGTCCTTTAACGCAGCCTCTCAGCTGGCACGGCGCCAGAGGTTCACACGCAACAGTGTGCGAGGCCTGTTGAACGACACTAACCAAACCCGAGCAGGAAAATCACAACAGCTCTTTTCACCTGATTGCGGCTCGGGCGCCTGTCTCTTTAAGAGAATCGTGGCCTAATTATTTCAATTACTTTACACACAAAAATGCCAAAGATAAACTATAAATCAAAAAATGGTGTGAGAGGCCCAACCTGCCATAACCCACGAGAACAAACAACACCTGCTGCTCGCATGCGAAGGATCGGCTCGTGCAAATGACAGACGTGCAGCAAATGAACCTAAAACCTTTTTTATTACCCTTAACTTAAAAAGGGAAGCGAAACATAAACAGTGGATGTGTGAAGAGCAAATGTACAAGTGTAGAGATGGAAATCCCCCTCTGATGCTGAGGTGGAGGTGGAGGTGGAGGTGGAGGTGGGGGGAGGTAAATGACTTCTCTCACAGTCTATGTGTGACTGTTGTAAGAAGGTGGAGGCGTCTGAAGGACCAGCGAGGCCCGGTGTCTTTGTCTGCACCACACCATTCCTCTTTTATCTGTGTGGGTGGCCGCGGCTGCACAGAGTCACACGCTATCTCCCAGCTGGGCATGAAGCCCCCGCGAAGGCCAATTATCCAGGGCGTCACTCCTCCAGACACCTCGCAACGTCTTCATAGCAGGAGTGTATCCCCCAGAGTATCTGAGCTGTCGAAGGATTTTATAACTTGTAATGTGACTTTCTCTTGGTTTTTTTAATCTGATGCCTCTGAGATAGTGTGATAAAATAATAATTAAGTCTGGGTCAGGGCCTGAATGGGGCGCAATAAAAGATGTTGGGTTAATTTAAAACCCAGAACCAAGTAAATAATTGTTGTGTTTGTTTTCACCAAACATTTGTGGTTTTTACACAACATTTGATTGTTTTTAACCAGTGTCTTATTGTTTTTACTCAATATTTAGTTATTTTATCCAACATTTCATTGGTTTTATCCAATATGTTGTTTTTTTTACCAACTATTTTGTTGTTACCCCCCAAATTTTTTGTTTTTAACTGAGTATTTAGTTGTTTTTATACCTATCTTACTGTGTTAAATGAACCCAGCATGTAGTCAGTCCAATAAGACAGTCAAACATGTTTTCAGGGTGTCAGCCATAGAGACCTGTAAGGTTTAGGTCATCAGAGGACAGAGATTATTATTTAGGATTCAGAAGATTTGCCTGCTCCTCCTCATGATGCACAACAGATAATCTGGAGGAAACCCTGAGTTTTTCCTGGCCTGTCCTGAGCTCTACGTGACAGCAGACATGTGTAGTAGAAAGTGTGCAGGGTCACACAGACACGGCTCAACTGAAGACACAAAATTCATTATCTGCCATCATTAAACCACTTAAAATATTTGAATGTGGAAAGATTTGGATCAAATATTCCTGCTATGAGAGGAGCAGGATCTCGGTCGTCCTTTTGTCTTTGTCAAGGTGCCACCGCCAGAGCGTCCGTCTGATATGGAGACAAACTTCGGCCACACACACCCACACGTAGATGCAAGATTTTATCGAGGGCAGGGGAATGTATGAACGACAGTCGAAATACAGATGCACTGGTGTGCCTAATGGCACTTGTCATGGTAACAGGGGGAGACTGGCAACCTGCACGTACACACAAACAAAAACAACAGGATCTGGGGCAGAGTGGTGCCTCTTCAGGAGGTTATGTAACGGTCTCCATGATCAAGGAGCGATATGCTTTTCTGCTTCTGTAAATTGTGCTTTAGGAAACTACAGCAGCAGCTTCTCATTAACATCAGAGCCACACTGTCAGGATTTCATCTGATCCCATCTTCTGAGTCAGTGGTGATGCAGAGCAACAGAAATCAGACATTTCTTATTGGGTTGTTGTGGATGTATATTATCCAAAGTGTGGAGAGTGTCTATGAAGACAGGACCTCCCATGGTTGTCTGGCAGGGATCCAGGCTCTCTGTGCTGATACACCTGAGTTGTCCTGACCGACCACTGAACCAGCACAGCAGCAGCAGCAGCAGCAGCAGCAGCAGCAGCAGCAGCAGCAGCAGCAGCAGCAGCAGCAGCAGCAGGGAGGGAGGGAAACTATGTGTGGACACTGGAGTATATCAGTACAGAGAGTCCCGGCCCTGGAGGGATCATCCATGCCCAACCAGCCGGACTGGGACACAGTAAAGTTAGTGGTACCAATAAATCCATATGTAGGAATGGATGAAGCAAAAGAGGCAGAAATAAAAATTAGAAATAATAATTGTCAATCATGAATTACTCAGTCAATACATTTTCAACTATAAATGATATAAAGTAAAAAAAAAAAAAATGCATTGTGACCAACATGCCTTTATCTAAAGTCCATAGACTGTGTATAGAACAGACAAAGTTGACATAATGTCACCTGGTGGTTACTGAAGCCAGGAGTTTGGTATGTGAACGCAGCCATGTTGTTTGTTTGGAGCCAGAAGTGACCATATATGGAGTTGAAGGGAAGAGTGAGGAGGCGGGTCTGACCCTTGAACCTGAGGACACTGTGAATAGAAATGGACGAACCAAGCGGGGCTCAACAATGAGACAAATGTGCAAAAAAGTGCAATACCACTGATGGCCACTAGAGGCTGCCTCCAACACACTCATATCCAAATATGGCTCCAAACAAACAACATGGCCACATTCAGATACTAAATGACCACAAAGCACAAAGGTCACGTTAGCTTCGTCCAGTCTGGTGAGGGCCTTTGTGGAGCGCCCCCTAGTGGGTGGCACCTGCATCTGAAATTGCAGGTTAAACTATCCTGCCTCTTTCAAATCCCACATCTGCAATTTTGATGCCGATTCTTCTGATGAAGCTTTTTAGCTGTAGGAGTGACAGAGCAGATATTTCCAACGTACCTCCGTCACACAAAGCAGGAAATAAAAATACATCTGAAAGAGACGAATCAAAACAAAGAGGAGAACAAATATCCATCAAATGTGGCAACTAACAAGACTGAAAGTAACTTCAATCTGGTGATCTGGTGATCCATACATCATTATTTAAAAACTCTTAGTGTTTAGAAGTAAATCATCTGCTTCAGGTGGAGACAGTTTCCAACTTATAAAAAAATCAATCACATTTCTTCCTGCTTCACCAGCTGATTGAGAATTAACTGACACTCCTAAACGATGGCGTCTCTTCCGTGTTTCTGTTCCAGTAGAAAATTAATCACATGAATGATCAGGATGTTAAAATGCTGTGTAACAATGACTTTAAATTACAACTGACGCACTGCATTTTGTTTGAGGAAATAATGTTTTTAAGGACCATTTTGTACATTTTTGCTTCACAGCTTTGGATTTTCAGTCATCTGGTGGATAAAACAGGAATAATCTCCCACATAAAGTGTTCATCAATAAAATTCAACACACAAAACGTAAAAGTCAGTAAATCATTTTTTTTAATGTTAAACTGACCTCCTCTGAGTGGGTAAACTTTTACCATGGGAGAAATGAGGGAAACTGGAAAATAAAGATGCATGAAAATGAATCATGGAATTGCACCATATCAGCCCAAACACATTAGAAAATAGCAGTAATTAATTTCCTCTAAATATTTACACATTGAATGATTTAACAGTCACGTTTATTTTAATCTTCTGTTGTTTTACCTGTTTTTAAAAATTCCTTTATTTATCGTTGGTCTTATTGGAAACCAGAGCTGTCAATCACACTAACCCCGCCCCTAACTCCTCCCACACTGAGAAGAAGAGTCGACTTTATCTAATGAAATCAGAATGACTTGTGGAAAAGTGTATTGACTGAATATTTCAGGATTAAATGACCATTTTTGAATTGAAGTCAGCTAGAGCAGCACCTAGTGGCTGTTTGAGGTATTGCATTTTTTTTGCACATCTGCTTTGGCCTCATGTTTGAGCCCCTCTTGCTTTGTCCGGTTTAGATGCCTCGGTTTAGATTTTACAAACAAAAGGACTGGATATGTGTTTAAAAGCAAAAGAAGAAAAAAGTAAAGGCAACTATAGTTAAAACAAACATTCAAAGACTTTGTGGAGAGGAGGGTGTGGTTAGTTTGATTGACAGGTAAAATAATCCTTTATGTGAACCAGGTCCCACCAAGACTTGAACTTGGATCGCTGGATTCAGAGTCCAGAGTGCTGACCATTACACCATGTAACCTCTGATCTCCACTGAGAGCAGCACTGAACTCCAGCCTCATCCACAGTGGACAGTGACCTCAGGTTGAATAGTCAGCCCCGCCTCCTCACTCCTCCCTTCGTTTCCAAATATGGTCACTTCTGGCTCCAAACAACCAACATGGCCACGATCAAATACCAAACTCCTGAATTCAACATGTGAGTCCTCAAACCAACATGTGTCATCACGTCATCCACTCTATAAACAGTCTGTGGTTAAGAGGATGCAGTTCACTGGGGAAATATTATATTAATGATGTCACTGGAAAACCAGAGGATGTGTTGGATGAAGGTGTGGTGGTCAAAATCTTTATATTTCCCCTATGTGAACTTTGAGACGATACGTGGAGGCTCTCTGACTCACTCCACCTACGTCAGCATCCATGATAAAATCCAACATCTTCTTCCTGAGACTCACTGTGAGGTGTGAGTAGCCTGGAGTAAATAAACAAGAGGGTGCATGCGACCTGGAGGAGACACGCTGCAGGTTCTACATCACGTCACTGTTTCCCAAAGGTGCAATTTTCAGGCTGACTGGACGAGGGCGAGACGGGACAGGTCGAGACAGGTGACTGGGTGAAGGTGGATCAGAGGCTTTGATGCTTCTCCCTGACACACGCAACAAAAACCACAACACACACACCACTGGAGGACTGGTTAAAGTGTAGCCTGTGAACACCACTGTAATCCCTTATCAAAACAGTTTATGTCACAGACCCAGTCGTGGTCGTACGGGTGCAGGCTGCAGAGAATGATGGATCTTTAAAGGTCTGATCAATGCAACGAGAACTGAAAGTGAAAGAAAACTGTAAAAAACTCAAGAAAACTGCAAGAAAGGAAGTCGACTTTGCAGCCAACAGACCATCAGCTGAATTTTAGTCATCTGCAACTCATGCTTTCCTGTTAACTCTGACATCACAGGTTTGCAAACATTTCTCTGGAAAAACCCGAGTGGGACAGTTGTCAAATGTCAGTCAGTTGGCGGCAGCTTTGCAGCATCAGGAAGTCACCTGGAGCTGTGACTCCTGTGAAGCTGAACAGAAGATCTTACAAAATGTCTCAGTTCATATCATCAGCGTCCACACGTCAGTCAGTCAGGATTCAAACTTCACTCCGAGTTTCATATTTTTGTATCAAGCTGCTGCTGCTTGATTCTTTCTTGGAGTTTTACAACAATAATTTGCAATTACCATAAAACTGAAACAGTCCTCAGTATTAGTTCACGTTAGTTGTGTTGAGCTTACAAAGACAAGGCAAAGATTTATCAAAAAATGATGCTATAAAATTAAATACTATTTACATTTTCTGCACAATTAATACTCTGGCAAGGAGAAACTGTATACACACCAAAAACACTGGGTTATTATTCTTATTGTTCATTTTACCAAGGACTGGGTAAATATTGGACTAACTACATGCTGGGGTAATTTAATTCAACAAAAATAAAAACAACAAAACACAGAAAAAGCAGGTAAAAACAACAAAATGTTGGGTGAAAAAAACTACTAAATGTTGGTAAAATTCAATAAAATTATGGTTAAAAAAACAATAAAATGTTGGGTTAAAAAATATATATAAATATAGTTAAAATTCAATAAAATTCTTGTAATAAAATAAAATGGGTTAAAAAAACTAAATATCAGTAAAATTGGAAAAAAAAATCTGGTAAAAAACAATAAAATGTTGGGTTAAAAAATACAAAATGTCAGTAAAATTCAATAAAATTCTGGTAACAAAAATAAAATGGGTTACTTAAAAAATAAATATCAGTAAAAT
>OOFC01019065.1:0-13350 GCA_900323345.1 Pseudochromis fuscus
CTCCTTTTCCTCTTCCTGAGCTATCAAAGGGTGACACTGCTCTGATGCTGATGAGCGCTAACAGCAGAAGAAACACAACTGCATCGCTGCTGCATCATTTCGCACCGATAGGAAGGGTGTGGATTCGGAGAAAGTTTCAGTAATTCTTCCCCCCGTAAAGTAATAAGAAAAACTATCCTGCCTGCAGTGAGGTACATTAGCAGCCGACGCCCCCTCTCCAACACGTCCCTCCTCTTTAAATGTGTAAGGGGTTAATTATGAAACTGACCTCCTCATTCCAGCCATAGCTGTGGATGGACGCACAGATCCTGGGGAGGGTTTTTTTTTTTTTTTTTACCTCACAAAGGACACAGAAGGGAACATTGCTTGCATTTAGCAAATCTTAATTTACATTTAGAGTGATTACTTCCCCGCCCCATCCTCAAAGCTTAAAAAAAAAAAAAAAAAAAACCCTCTCCTTCTCTTGCCTCTACAAAAAAAAATCCAAATTAAATGCTGCCAAAAAAAGACAGAAACAGCCATATTTGGTGCATTACAGCCACTGGATGTAGTTGATAAGTGTTGAAGGATGATGGTGCACGAGTCAACATGTTCAGCAGCTTAAAGCCTGAGACAAGGACAAGAAAAAAAAAACACTGGAGCGTCCTGTGTCCTGCGTCAGCCCTGGCTCAGGATGTATGAGCCCAGGCCGCCTTGACTCTGCCACTTGAGACTCGCGCTGGAGTATGGATTGAACAGCAAGGTCAAGGAGGTGTGAATTAATGGTACAGATAATCAGTGGGTTTTTACTGAGGCAGCCCTTCACAGGCGGCCTCCCCTGCTGTGTAACCCCGGCAGCCCCTGGCGTACTCCAGGCTCCCATGGCAGCAGTGGTAAACATGTGTGTAAATACTCTTTTTATATTTTGCGCTCGCTCACACAGACACACACACGCATGAACGCACTTGTGCACACGGATAAAAACTTACAAACAGATTCTAGGTATGCACGCACACACACACACACACACACACACACATATAATGGAAGAATCTGAGAGGATTGACAAAAACGCCTGAGGTAAAATGAATTGAATCCAATGAGATGTATTGGGAGGATAGATATGTAAAGGGCTGCTGCTGACAGCTGCTATTGCTCCCTCGGTGGCTGGTGCCAAATGACAGGCCTGCGGAGAAAGGTGCGTTTGATACTACATCCACTACAATCCAGCAGATCCTCCTTCCCTTCAGTCTATTTATATTCAGTTTGTTGCATTGTTGTCTGCACTAACCTTGAGTCAAAGCATCTTTGGTTGTTTTACAAGCTTGCATGTGAAATGCACTTTGTTTCTTTTTTGTGAGCTATGACTTGTTGTCTTTTAAAAATAGCACATCATATACTTTGAAGACGCAGACAGACATACACAAATCTCACTTTGTTTTCTCCTCCAGCTTCCTCCTCCCATACGCCTCAGATAAATATTCAGACAGCGGTGGGTGGAGGGGCATTTGCAGCTTGGTGGGGCTAACATGTTGCATTGGGCTCCTTGAGTAGAGAGGACAATGACTAGGTCCACAGTGCCCCTATTAAAGCAGCAGCCTCCAGGCTAGCGGATTATCCTGAATAGGCTGTGCTCCCCAGGTACAGGATTTGGTTTACATTAGCCAGCTTTGCCCTTGGCTGCCACTGCTAACTCCTGTTCAGGTCACTTAGCTTTGGCTCACCACGCAGGACACCCGTTTTTATTTTGTAGCATAATTAGAAAGAAGAGCTTAATTGTCACCACTTTGTGCCGCAAATATGTTGCCGCCGTTGTTTGAGGAAGCACTGGCTGTGCGATTGTTAGCGCGGCCGCTGGGAGGGAGAGGAGGAAAAAATGTCTCACTTCTCAACAATCTTGTGTGCATGACAGTGAGGAGGGCATGTAGCTCGGGGCAATGGGACCACTTTAAATTTTAAACACAATTTCAGCTTCGCCTCATTTCAATGCAGTACGGCTGGAGGTGGAATCGGAATGCATAAAATTGACTGCATGAAAAGATAATGTATAATAAATGTATTCCACATTGGGCGCCGGTGGATCGAATCATTGATTAGCAGTGGCGGGCCCACTGCTAAACATTCTTGTTTCATACATATTTCATTACGGCTCTGACAGTCGCTGGTTCTGCCGTCGTGGGACTGTGACAGATGTCCATTAGTTGAACTCGGGACCGGCGGAAGGGAGGTCCTGGTAACCTGTACCAACCCCAGATCTGGTGTCCCCATCTGGCTGGCTGCACGGTGGCTGGGCGGCCCTTCTTCCAGATTATGATCCTTGTCCGAGACGTTAATCCTGACTTCAACACACCAACTCTTTTTTGCCTTTATGGTTGCAATGTGCCTCCACTTATTACCTCTGCCAAGGAGGTTATGTTTTCAGTCTGTTTGTTGAAACGTACAGATCAGAAGATGGGATCCTGTCCAAAAATCCTGAAATCTGACAAAATCTCTTTTCATAGGCGACTGTTTTGATGGTTTTTCTTTAAAATCTGAGCACCCATGCAGGATGATAATGTCTCCAACCTGAGACAATTTGATGGAGATCAGACATAGATCACGCCTATGCAGAGGTTCTCAAACACAGCGGCATGCTGTCTAAGAATAACCTCTACAAGACAGAATATGCAAAAAAAAAAGTGGCTTATGTCTGTCAACACAACAACAACAACAAAAAAATACAGACCCAGTAGTGTGCTAAACAAAAAGCAACAAACAAAATCTACAAGGGCTAAACCTTTGTAGGTTTTATGTCTCTTCTTTACCATTCATTCATTCAGTCTTACTTGACCTAAAGAGCTGGATCATGAATTGATGAAGCCCTGATCGGTGGTATTCCCCATGGGGCGGGACTTCCCATGGTGGTCCTGACACTGAGGGCAACAGGGGGATAACAACACGGCCTGAAAACACAAATATCCTGAAATCATAAACTCCTGAGGGACTTCGCAGTCTACTCCAGGACCTCACTAGTAGTCCATCACACAGTTTCTATGTTTTTTGCCCTTGATGGGAGAGTCTACGTGAATCTTTTGCGCAGCTTCTTTTGTACTTGTACTCAACTTGAATATAGTTTGTCCTTCTTTCATACTGTCCTCCAGACGGGGAAATTGGATGCAGGCTGTTTGGCTACACGGGGCAGCGTGATGTGTTGTTGTGATTTTGGAAGTGTGTGTGTGTGTGTGTGTGTGTGTGCACAGCCTCTGCAACCATAACATCTTTCTCTGAATGGATCCACAGAGACAGTAATGCACTTTTTCTTTTCCCTCCCCAGAGCTGTAATTTCAGCCTTGGTTGAAATGCTGTCAATTGAAGGGTTCACCCACTTCTATGAACATGGTGAACACAAACCTGCCATTTTGGCTGTCTGCTGATATGCATGTGTCTATTTCACAGGCATATGCAAAGACAGCCATTCAGGAATAATGTATGTGTGAAGAAGTGTGGGAATCACTCGGATGGTAAACAAACAAACAATGTCCAAACTCTGTTTCCCATCAAGACGTCACGGAGAACTTCTGAAACTTTGCAAACTTTACACGAGCTTCTCTCATCATCTTCACATGAAGTCATTTGCAGCCTTTTAAATGGAGCATGTTTCATGTCAGAAAACAATGTTGTATGTCTAATGATCTCAGCATTTCCAGTTCAAAGAGATGCTTTAGACACATGTATTCCCTCTTCGGGGTCTGTAGTTTTTTTGTTTTTTTTACAGTGTGAATGCAATTTGTCAGGTGAAGACGAGGAAAAAATGAGGCCAGCATATGGGCCCCCTGAGTGTGTATGTGTCTACGAGCGAGAGCGAGGGGAGAGGGAGAGAGTGAGTTTTTTTCCTCTCTTTATTTTGGGGAACTAGAGCGTCGTCTCAGCGCTTCGCTATTCCCTACTAATCAGGTGCTGCCAACCTGCCAGCCAAGGCGGGACGCGAGGCCTTTCAAAACACTCTGCTAATTAACAAGCCCCCTATGCATCCCTTCCGCTTTTACAGCGCTAGCACATCTGCCATAGAAACTCCAGAGAAGAAAAACTACATTATCGTCAGCCTGAGTGGATCCCTTCACTTTGCACACACAGCCTGAATAGATGTGTGCGTTGTGTTGTGTGTATGCGTGTCAATCGCAAAGGTGCGCACAAAGTTCTTCACACAAGCTCCCAATTTTTTTTTTTTCTTGAAAGTGTTTGACGGCTTTACATTGGTGCGCTGCTTGTGTAGACATTGGCAAGGCGTCCTGCATCTATCAAGCAGCTGAAAGGCATGAATAGGGTTCCCACCGTCTTAATGACTGTTTACATGTCCCCGGTGCAGATTAAAAGATGTTTCTGGTGTCGCCTGGGGTCTTGCTGCAACACATCTTTGACAACCTTCTTGCATGATTAACTTCAAAAGTGTTTTTATTTTCTTCACTTTGTCAGTTTCTGATTCCTTTATGTTTTCACCTCGAATACTGGCTGCACAGGAAAGTGTGTGTTACTAAATCAAAGCTGCAGCCGTGGGACAGAATACGTTGATTTACTGGGAGATCTGGTCCGAGGAGGGGGAGCCGGTGACAAAATGGCCAGCATGTAATCTCAAGCCTCTTTTCAATCTAAATATTTACATGAATCAAAACCTGGTGAGAGGGACTTCCATGTAAAATCAACACTTCTCATGTTAACCGAGTAGGAGGAAGGAAAAAAATCCCTTTTAACACGGAGCGTAATTTTCTTTGAAACCCTCCGGAAAATCGGACAAAGCAGCCACAGTGACCTTGTTTACTTTGGAAAGGTCTGCCAGGCCTCTAAAGGATCCATACATTCAGTGGTAGCGGAGTTATGACTTTTTCCAGGCCTGGAATTCCATCACCTCCGCGTTTGCCAACCAAAGGTCGGCGGCGGCTCAGGAGATCCTCTCAGCTCATTTCCTCTCTGTCAGAAAGCCATACCATGCTCGCTCTCTGCCTCTGATGGAGCCTCATGCTAATTTACTGCCACTCAGCATCGGCCCTCCCAACAACACTTCTTGAAATTGTCACTGCGCTGCTGTAAAGTACTGGAAACGAGCAAGAAGTGTATATATTTCCAGAGGTCAAGTGTCTCATGTCCAGAGGAGAACTGGAAAGGCAATCGAGTGCAACTTCACATTAAACTTTGTGAGCTGTTTTTGGAATTTCGCTATAAGGTTAAATTGTTTTACTTCATTTTAGAGGCAGCTGCAGAGTTTACTTTGGTAGCAAGCCCTTTCAGGTCTGCTGCTTTTTGATGGCTTGGTGTAAACGGTGCTATAAAAATGTGGTAATGGAAACACCTGAATTTCAAAAAACCTCAAATATCACAAAAAAAGGTTTGAGGCTTTCATGAGGAGGTTTTTCAGATGTTTCGATATTGAAATATTTCGCAAAACATGGAAACAGGACGTGACGGCCCCGGTCACATGACCAGTTCACCCCTTCAAAACATGGTGCATATAAACATACAGACTTTGTCTCTGAACTATGGTTCGTTCTGCTCGTGTTTTGTTTAAAATTGTCAAGGTTACCGCTGTAGATACAATCATAACGATGCCACCACGCAATATGTTTTGGACGTCTATCTTCCTGCAGCAGAGTCTCACTGGATGAGATTTTCCGAGAGTTACGAAGCTCTTGCCCAAAACAACCTTGAATGGAAACATGTTAAATGCGCAATTGCATTTTTTCGAAATTTTTGAAGTATTTTGCTAAAATCTGTACTGGAAACACAGCTACAGAGACCTGGATAAACCTACGTTAATGTTTATTCAGTAATTTATTCTATGCATTAATTATGGAAAAAGTTACATTACACATCTGATGTTTTGTATTGAACAATGAACGTTGGAAGTTGCATAAAATGTGTAATTATTTGCAAATTGAAAAAAATAAAATAAAATTGATAACATTCATTCATACTAGTTCAAAAGTGATGTGGAAATATTAGAGCAACTGGCAACTTTTGACCAAAAAAAGTGAGCAGGCATATTAAAGGAGCAGTGTGTAGAGTTTAGTCGCGAGTTGTGGTGGTTCAGATTGTAACCGACTGATATTTGTGTTTATGGGAAACAACAGCGGCTGCGAGGTGAAACTTTTCCAAATATCAATGGTCAAATACGTCACTGTCCATGACCACATCACACAGTTTGGTTTGTCCATTATGGGCCACTGTAGAAACATGACCTTCATACATAATTTTAGGATAACAAAACCCATGTTATTCACAAATGAAAACACTGAAACAAACATTTTCTATGTCTGCTCATACATCCCCTAAATATTACAATACATGTGTGATACTGTGCATCTGATAATGAACAGGACAGAAAGTTACATATTTGAAAATTAAAAACAACACACACAGTCCAGTCTGCTGCTCCTTCAAACATCCTACCAAACATCATTCATTGTTGAAAGTGATTTGAAAATATTGATTTCTATCATAAGCAGGCATATTAGTCATATTAAAGGAGCAGTATGAAGAATTTAGTGGCACTTTGTGGTGAGATTTCAGATTGCAACATATTAAAAGTCCTCTCCTCAGAGTGTGTTTGAACCAACAGAGGACGTCAGGTGTCAGAAACATTTCCAAATATGAACTGTCAGAAACCACATTGCAGGATTTGGTTTGTCCGTTCTGGGTTACCGTAGAAACATGGTGGCCTCCGTATGAGAGGACCTGCTCCCTGAGAAGATAAAAAGGCTCATTGTTGGTAACAAAACACAACTCTGCCTTTCATGAAAACTAGTCATTAATATAATCCATTAAATATTGTACATGGTTCCTTCCTTGGTGTGTGACAGGGGCTGTGAACTTTATTTACTTTATTATTGAGCATATTCACATTCCACACATAAACATAAGCTCAGTGTTTGAATATTTGTGTAAATGATTCAATAATGCATGCAAAGATTTTTTTATTTTTCCTTTCCACTCTCCACATGAAGGTCAGAGGTCAGGATCAACTCCAGGCAGGATGTAATATATTCAGCTCATGTCCTATGTATTGTGTCCTGGGAATATACTTTAGATTTCCTAAAAATATAGAAACATTTGATATTTTTTTAGGCCAGTTTCAGTAATTATAGACCACACTTTAACTGTATAAAAGATGAAGTGTTTCCCCACCAGAATCTTATTCTGGAAATCTTTCAAGACTTTTGAAATATCACTGAGAAAATCATGTAGAGAGAATATACCGTATGTATAACTTAACAAATTAGGAAATGAACTCTACTCACGTACAATAAAACATCTCTGTCCTACATCTGTGGAACTTAAGATGTTCAGTCTATATGTGATTTGTCAATTTCAGGTTTTGTCTCACTAGATTGTTTCACAGATTTGCTGCACGTGTTGAGATTACTGCGACTGTACCAACAACTACAAGTACAACACATGTGAATGACTTTATCAGGTGTTTGGTCTTAAATAAATCACTGCAGTTCATTCTGAGGAGAGCAAATCTGTATCAAATTTCATGACATTTTACTAAGACACAGGCCTCATGGTGGTTCTAGAGGGAAAGTCAGGGGATGACCGATGTCTGTATGATTTATCCTCGGGGAACCGTCATATGCTGGGACTACATGTTAAACCAGTTTTTGGCATCTGGTAAAACTTTTCTTGGTGGTGGAGGGAGCTTAGACTTCTGACCCCAGTGTTTGCAGAATCCTGGCTGCTCATTAACCCACCATGCTCCTCCTAATGATGCAGGTTCATGCATTACCCCCATTGCACCATGCAAACATGTTCCCTCTCTCCCAACAGCTTCAGCTGCTTTAGTCATTTTCATGATAATCATCAACTAAACAACAGAGCTTGCTGACTTTTTTAAAAATATATTCCTCAGTGTCGCATCTTATTAGCCTTGCTGGAGTGGCTTTGATAGTCCCATCTCATGTTGCTAAATGAGTCCAAAACACTGGCAACAAAAGCAGAAGCTGTGTATAAATGGAGGTAAGAGATTCAAACAGTAATTGCAACCACAGCAGAAACAACAGCAGAGAGTGCAGCAAGTGTGCTTTAGTTGAATCTGGGGTCTGAGCACTGCAGACAGACGAGTATTTTTGGGAGAGGGGGGGGATGAGAGGAGGGTGGTGGTGGTGGTGGTGGTTATCCTCCCCATCTACAACTCGAAGGCCCGAGCAGAAAAAATGCCAATCAGGAGGTAAAGTCAGAATCCCATCATCCCTCTCCCGCCTGCAACACCTTCGCTTTCTATTTGCTTCAATATGCAAACCAAGCTGTTTAGGGATGAGGAGAGAGGCGGCTAATGAGCTGCCTGCATCAAGCCCGCAGAAAAAGAAGGACCCCTCTCCGTAGCTCTGCTCTGGAGAACACCTCCTCTGGGCATGCTCAGAAACAGCAAAACAACAACAACAACAACAACGATATACAGCCGAGGCAACACAAATTGATGTGATTAACCGGTGGGAATGACAGTTATTGTGTGCGAGGCTGGATGCAGAGCAAGCACATTCAGAGAGCTGGAGTTAGCAGGCAGGCGGGCGGGGAGCGATGCAGCTGCACGCGGAAATGTGGAAAAGTTTACGCGGCGAGATGTCAGCTGTTGGTGAGATGTGCTTGACCTCTGAGCGACAAAGTTTTCTCTCTAGTTTTTGCAGTGTAACATAAAGCTGTCCCTAAGTGATATCAGGGCTGCTTGTGCCGAGGATATCGTACCCTGTAAATCAATCTCTGTGAGAATAATGATCCATCGCAGGGTCTCTGCTGATTGTTCATCTGCCAGAAAACGCTATGGAGATTATACCGTGTCCTAAAGACATTGTAAGATCCCAACTGTTATCACAAACAATGAAGGAGGATTCTTGGATTTCACAGGGAGAACTGAGTTGACCCTGAGATGTATCTCTGGGCTAAAATAGCTCCACTTTCACTGCTTGAAATTCCTCTGTTGTGACTAATGGACGAGTCCCTCAAAATGCTACAAGTACATGTCAACGTCCCGAGGTCCAGTTCAGTCCACGGTCCATCTCCCTGAACTTTTGCACTCTCGTCGGGCCGGCCAGCGTTCTGCTCCGCCACAAACCATCACAAACAAAACACGACGGCAGTCTCGTTTCACATAATTGCTCAGCCAGAAAATGTCCATTACGCTCTTGTTTTCCTTGGCGCACGGACCAGAACTTTTAAACCATGAAAGAAAAGCAGTGTGGGAAGTTCAAATGGTATTGTCATTAACGCCTCAACACAGTGATCATTCACAAGGGGCTTGCACGTACGGACAATGCGGGCCTTTCTTGCTGTGGCGCAGATGGCATCGTAAAAGGGGAAGAAAAAAAAAAGAAGAAGAGGCCTTCTCTGCAAACACCAAAAGCAAACACACAAACAGTGGTGACCCTCTGAGTCCCCAATCCATCTTTTCTCCTGTTGGGCACTTGTTGTCTCCGGAAGATCAAGGCGATTTCTTGTGCACGCTCATTTCAGCTCAACTCTTGAAATGTAAATGTAAACTTCTCTGAATGTTATATTTCATCCAGCTTTTGTTTTGACTTCATACTTGCGCATCAAGGTCTCCCGAAGCTTTTAATGTACAGTAATTTATTGCCTCTCATCAATCTCCATCAGTGCTCCACCTCTCTAATAGCTAAAGCTAATTTACATGCATTTTTGTCTGTTGCAGTCAGTGCAATTCAGCGAACACTCGGTGCAGCGCGAGGCTGTCGGCTCCATTTGGTTTAGGGGCAAATTGGCTAACCTTTTGAAATGGCTAGTGCCGGACCTCATCTCTCCTGCAAGACCAGCGGGTGTCTTGTGTATTGCCCTTCAGAAACACAGATGTTCCCTCTCCAGACTGTAATGCAGCTTTCCTCAGTCCTAAGCCCTGGATGCTGGCACGGCCGTGGCAGAAATATTTCCAAACAGAGCTGCAGCACTTCTGTGTGCAGCTGTGCCTCAACATTTGTCAAATCTTGTCATCAAGTGGCGGAAACAAGGCTGAAGAATTTACTCGTGATTACGTTGCACACAAGTAGGGACTCATGTACACACACGCACGCTCCTCTGTGCACGTACACACACACACACTGACATGCTGCACTGTGGAGTCACCAGCAAAAAAAAAAAAAAGTATCTGAGGAGTGAAAAATGCATTATTATGATGAGATCCCACATACTTCAGGACAAGTTCACACTCAGAATGGATCTACACTTTATTAAACACGTTCCTCCTGTTTGGACAGGTGAATAAAATGACATCTGAACTGTGGTGCTGCCAAGTGAAACACCAGGGAAAATACAGACATGTCTCACTGTGTAAACCTCTGACTGCAGCTTAATGATTTTCTCATTACTCTCAAGTAAGCAAACAATTGTCTGAATTTCCGAAACTGATTCTTTTTATTTTATTATGTAGTTGTTCATGGTGTTGTAATGTCTGTGTGCTCCCATCTGGTTCTCATTGAAAAATATCTCAACTAATGGATCGCCATGAAATTAGGACGTCATGGTCCTCAGAGGATGAAACCTGCTGATTTTGGAGCATCCCCACCAGAAGGATATGAATAAGCTCCAATGAAACATCTCAACTACTGATGGATTGCTCACATCAGGTAAAATATTATGTGTATTTTCTGTTGTAATTAATCCTACAAATGTCAAAATGCTCCCAGCTGTTTCCAAAAATAGACAAATTCATTCAAATCTGCTCACCTCCAAACTCTTTGACCTAATGATCTGTTCACTAAAGGATCTGTTTTTTAGCCACTTTACTTTTCTTCAGGCTTCATGAACAAATCAGGTGAAATAAAAAGCAGCAAAGTAAGCATGGTGGTTGTAACTAAGGGAAGATGTAGGTGTTTGATTTCAGTGCAAACACTGACATGAGCCGTCAGTAAAGAAGCTGATTTATGAAGTGTTTGCCTGTGTCTTAATAGAGGCTAATTGAGTGGGTTTATGATCTTCACACAGTTCAAACTGACCCAGGAGAGCTTAGCTGACCTCACTGCACACACACACACACACACACACACACACCCTCCAACAACAAACCTCCATTTGCCAAAAACAGATTTCCGGTCTTCCCTTTTCTTTCCTAAGAAAATTTCCAAATGTGCTTCCAGACGCCTGCACTGAGGCACTGAGGTCAAGCACATTAGTTTATAAAAAGACCACATTATTTCCTGTTAATCAAGTTATTATTTGCTCCCTCCCACTTTGAGTATCTGCCTGCTTTGAGCACAGTGGTAAACATGTCAGCAGTTTTAATTTGAACTTTTCAACTCTGATTTACAATGGTGATTTTCTCCTTTCTCTCCCCCCCAGTCTGAGCACTGCCTCTGACCTCCTAAGGAACATTTCAATTTATTTGGCTCCCCTTCCTAATTTATTTTCACTTATTAATGAGAAAGGGGGGAGCTGCATTGCTTTGGGAGCGGGTGATAGGAGATCAGGATTTTTCTCAGTGGAAGTGACGGCTTGGTGTTATTTGACGGGAGTGAGAAACACCAGGTCAAGCTGAATAGATTAATAATTGGAGTTATCAGACGTAGGAGACTACACGGACATGCCAATCATTAACAAACCTCATTTGTTTTAGGAGGATAATAATGAAACCAAACAATGACAGCTCACCACCGGTTCCACTTATGGATTTTCTTCAGTTTTCTCCCATTTTTTTTATTTTCTACCCAGTGAAAATTGGATATTTTTCCCCCTACCATTGGCTGGGATAAGGATCCAGCATGGTGTTGACTTCTTTTGCGTCCCGTCGAAGTTTCATGAATGATTAAAAACGCTGGGCCTAGAGCTGCTCATAAATAAACAGCAGGCAACAGGACTGAACAGGCTTCTCATGGACAGGGAGAACTGACAGATTGGCTTTCACATCATACCATTCAGTGCTAGCTAATCCACTGTATAGCATTTTCATGCAGGAGCAGCCGGGTCAGGAATCATGCATATGCACTATGGGCTGGAGAGGGGTGTGTAAAAGTAGATGAAAAAGCACTGGTGATGAGTGGAGCATGGCCTTATAATACACACAACGTCCTGCTCTTGTATATTTTTTCCCTCCAAACTGAACACAGAGGGAATACAAATGAGTGTGCGCTCCGAGCCGTGCCGTGCAACCTTCCTCCAGTAAATAAAATGTCATCCACATGTGCGGTTGACAGACAACCGGAGCAACAACAGCAAAACGCTCCTGGTTCTCTCATTACCTTGAGGCGATATTATGATTTTAAGTCTTCAGCCTGTCCCCGGGCGGGTTGAGGGGTCAGAGCATCCATATGTGGTCCTGTTTCAGCTGCTCTCCTCCAAATGAGAGCCAAGGTGCCACAGGACGACCCTCCATCTCAATCTTGCAGCATAATGAATAGTCTGAGGCCAACTGCCCTGCACATGCTGAACTTTTAGCTTCTGAATCACATCTCGGCCAATTTACTCCCCCGTTGGTATTCAGTTCCCCCACCAACACCTCCCCTCGAGGTCAAGGGCTTGGAAGCAGTTTGCCGCTTCAAACCAAAAGCGCTAATGGCTAGAAATAGCTGGGATGCTTTCCATAAGAGTTGCAGGTTTGCTAATTGTATGCGTTTCCGTCTGTTTGGCCAGAAACAGCTGAGAGTGACACCGCGCTGCATTTCATGTGAGCTTGTTAGCATCTGGACGATTTAGGGAAGAAGCACAGCTGATTATTACTCACTGAGTTTTTTTTTATTTTTTCTGGGAAAGCAACATTACATTACATCTACTGAGATGAAATTGAATGAATCAATCTGTGAAGCAATTAAAAAATAAGCAAATAACCTCGTTACGCTCAGATGATATATGACTGCAACGCCTAAATGAACATTTCTGAAAGTACTCCATTAAAGGTACAACATCTTTGTGATGATATCGCTAGTTGGAGATGAAAGAAACGGGATGTTCTGATTTGTTAATTACTGTGTTTATTTACCGGGTTGATGAAGCTGTTCATTCACCTTCATGTAAAAATAATGAGGTGTTTTTTTTTTTTATCATTTTTCTCCTGCACTGAGCCTTTCTCAGGTGTGACGAGCGTAGAGGCTGCGATTTTCAAACATCCTCCTCTTTGTCACGGATCGCTGTCACCTGACACTCTCCCCTTTCTTTTCCTGATTTACCGTATCACTCTAACCAGATTTGTGACACAAATTGGGATATTATGACAATGACCACAAGGGTTAAATGTTGTCTTCGCCAAACACTGACTGGTCCCCCCCTCCACTGCCTTCTCTCCTCCTCCACCCTCCTCCTCCTCCTCCTCTGCTCTTTTCTCTTTTCCAACCTATTATGTCGTGGCCCCAAACCTGCTAAACACATTTCTAAATGACACTTACTGCGTCTCTCTTCAAAGAAACC
>OOFC01019065.1:13729-26242 GCA_900323345.1 Pseudochromis fuscus
ACCTCACACCCCTCCCCAAAATAAAATAAAAAAAAGCCTCTCTGCTGCACTCCTCCTCCTCGAGTCCTAGCCCCTTGTCCCAGGATCCCACCACAGCTGCCTCTGCAGTCTCCCAGGACTTCTCCTCACTACCGAGGAAAGCACAACAGGCTCATTGTTCTTCGGGGAGGAGGCTTGGACAACTCCGCTGCTCCTAGGTGTATTGTCTCCCCTAACAAGCCCCACAAGGTCTAAAAGGGGACGGCTCTCACGGAGAAGGGAAAGTTAGTTTTCTGCTTTTTAAAAGCCAAGTAATGAGGCTGCTCCTTTTGGCCCCTGTAGTGAAACACACATGCATCAGTGTTAAAGTCACACATGATCTCACAGATTCGAAATTAACCATCGGGAAGAAACCACCCTGCATCATTATAATCATCCTCCCACTCTGCACAGCCTCCTGGAAGGACAGGGCCGAGCGGCAGGTGTGTACACCTCCTTGATCCATGCAGGTTCAAGAAAGGGAACCATTAAACGAGCCTGACAGCCTGATCCGGACAGGTGAGGAGACGGTGAAAATGTGAGGCAAAAATAAATAAATGCAGAAAGTGCTGACCGCGGACGCCGCGAGTGTTCCAGCTAATAATGTTTCATCACCTCACAGAGACAGTGGAAGTGATATGCAAATGGTTCTTCACACACACCGAGCGTGTCCTCCAATTACAGGCTCTCATGTTGCTACCGGCCACCTCTGCGCAATTAGCCCCCTCCGAATCCGACTGTTGAGCCATGTTAGCGCGGTCTGCGGGCAAGTTAGCATTGCAAATGAAACGAGAAGCCAGCGTTTCCAGGGGTGTCATTATAAATTAGTGTTGCATGATGGGCACAAATTGCCATCCCCGCTCGAACTGGCATCTCCAGTAAGAGTCGACTTACTCCCCAGGAAATGCTATTTATCCCGGTGTAAATGTGCGGTCAATCTGCTGCGAACATGGACAGACCTGTGCATGACAAGTAGGTCTCTGAGAGGGGAGGGAAACGTCGGAGCTTTTAGGTCCCAGAACGGTCATGTATGTAGTTGTGATTCATCACATTTGGTTGTTTTTATAGGCCGATACATATTTTAAAATCCTCCCTCGTAGCCAGGACTCTGTCTGATATCTCCGTCTGGACTCCCAGCTGTGAAATGCGAGCTGTCAACAACGGGTTTAACCCCTCAGATGACTTGTGCTCTGCAATGTGTTTTGAATAACTGGCTGAGTTCACAGTATCAGGAATCACTATCGTACTCACATCTTGCATCAATACCTCAATACGCCTGTGTGTGTGTCTGTGTGTGTGTGTGTGTGTGTGTGTCCCAGTCCAGTCCTGTCCACTGCTGCAGCCCTAATGGGAACCAGTTTTACTTCTTTTAATGAAGGGATAACGGCCACATCTACTGTGCACTCACATATACAGTGCCAACTTTTCAAGAAGTTTTTTTTTTTTTTCCCAGTGTTTAAACTTTTAAAAAAATCCTGTAAATACACAATACCTTCATCTTTCTGGCTATATTTTGACATACTACTCTTATCGGCTAAGCTGGCCTATTTGATTTGGCTCTCCAACTAAAGTACCAAACACTTTTACATGATTTTTCATGTATCTTCCAAGAAAAAAAATATTATCGTCCATGTAAAATCCCAAGGCAAATAACTTAGTCTAATCTAATAATCAATACCCGAAGGACTGCAAACTAATATTTTGCTGAGTTTTGAATGTTGGCAGGGATTGTACACTCGGGGATTAAATGAATTAAAATAGAACCGTGAAAACTGTTGTACCAAACCCTGTCTTGGCAAAAACCAAAAAGCAGTGGGGAGGACATAAAAACTATAAATCACTGTCATTTGCCTAAACCGTGATGAAAATGTGACTTACCATAGTTTTTTTTTTGGTGACTTTCATGTTTTATCTGATTCTATTAAGAGGCAGTTTTGAATGTTTAAGCTGTCACCTGCTCATTAAACCTGACCTACTGAAGTCCCAACACTAAATCTATTATTATTCAGCTGCTAAGTATGAGCTTGAATACACCTTCAGGTCTTCGTCTGTGTTCCTTTGTCTTGCCCATGCCTCATGGCTTTATTATTGTGGACCGTGGTTTAGCATTTAGCCAGTTTTCTGGCTGTGAGACACTGTTCCACAGTCTCTGGTGTTTGCCATCCTAATCAGCCGCATTGTCTCGGAGACGACCCAACTCTAACCTCGAGCCCGCCGACTTCAAGGCCGCTGCAATGGATGGCAAGGCTGTGTTTGCAGCAAACACTGATCTAAATTCATTAACCCTCCCACCAACACTTTCCCAAGGTTTGTTTCCAGGGCCAGGCGACGCATCTGAAGGAGCGTTAGACAAGCGGTCTTGAAGCAGTTCATGGAAATCCTTGTAGTTGTACATAATTGGAGCAGCGCTGCAGAGGGAGAGCGCGCTCACCTTAATAAAGCAAATGCTAAATAAAACTGTCAAGAACCCAAGGCTGACCTTTCATTTGTTGCTCTTACTGTTGCTGTTTGGTTGTGGCAGCTCTACATTATGTGGCTGTCCTACAGACTGTATCACACATTTAATCAAATTTAAAATAATCTCTATTCAGAATATTAGACTTTATTTATCAGGATATTTATGTCTCATTAGTGTTCTCCATGTAGCCTGAATGTGTGGTTGGGACTGACACTGCTAGTACTGGTTACAGTGTTGCTTTAACCAGTGATAGGTGTTGGTGTTTCTTGGCTGTGATTAGAGGATCATGGGTTAACAGTGAAGAGTTACTAATCACAACTGAACCAATTCAAGAGAGATGAACAGCTAATGTTGGGGAAACACAGTGCGGAGGTTGTATTATTTTGTTTATAGCCTCGAGGAAATCACTACTTTGTGTACTTACTGACCTGCAGAAGGTGCCTTGTGCATGATGGACTGTTATTTGTATCGTTGAGAGGGTGCATCATGGCACCAAGATACTGCTCAATGACCTCCTTACTGGTACTCAAAAATACAAATTATGAATAACTTCAAAAATGTGATGCTATATGCTCCAAGCAGACACATTATTATCTCTAATAGACAGTAACACTTTGGACCAAACTTAATACACTGCTCATCCAGCACATTGCTCCAAACACACTTTTACAGGTTTAGCAGTGGTGCGAGGACTGGTACCACCAAAACTGCTGTCTTGGTCTGAGATGCTTTGGGAGGCACTGGTGTCACTCAGGGTTTCAGCCAGTGTCCATGTGATGTTTCACTCACTTAACTTCACCTATTCAACATTAGCATTAACAGGGTCAGTCAGTCATCATCTATAGCTACCTGCTTTCTCCACAGTTGGGTCACAAGGGGTCTGCTGTAGCCTATCCCAGCTATCACTGGGCAAGAAGCGGGATACACCCTAGACAGGCTGTGAGCCTATCGCAGGGCAAACACAGAGACAAACAACCCCTCACACTCCCACTCACACCGATGGTCAATTTTAGACTAATAAATTCGCATTAACATGGTGCATCTGGCTAATTTAAGCTAATGCTACCTGGTTGATGTAAACAAGATCACAGCAGATACACCAAATTTTTAAGGTTCAACCTGTCAATCAAACCCTCTGCCAACCACTGGGATGCCTAGACTGCTGCCAGCTCATTGCCCCCCCATCATTATCACCCCCCTTCACAAAGTAGGCGCCTATGCTGAATGCTGCATGTGTAAGACTGTCTGATAATTGTTGCAATCTAGGGTAACTACCTACCTTTTTTTGAATGAAATCTGAACCTAACAGCACCTCCACAAATGTTCAATCTTGTAAAGAGATCTTTTAAATTGTTAACAGTGCAGAAAACTACATGGGCCAGCTGGAAAAAAAAAAAAAAAGACTTGTGTAAGAAATTGTAGTTTGCCCAAGTCAGTGGTTCACCAGCTTAGATATCACTGAGAGGAAAATATGGTTTGATGCTTTCAGATGTGTCCCATAGATACAGTGAAAAATTGCTATACCTTCTTTAAAGGGAAAAAATATTAACAATAACTTGTGGTTCTCCTTCTAGTTTAAATTTTCTTGCAGAAACTTTAAGAAAATATCCCTGAAACTAGATTTTTATTGATAACAACTCAAAAAAAAAGAGGAAAGAATTAAACTACTGCAGGAGTAGGACACCTTACTTTTCTTGCGTGCCCTTAAAGTTGATTATGCAAATCACATGACTCATACATTTTCTCCTTATGAAGCAGCTATATAATCTGCTGAGTCAAAACATTGTGCCGCGCATAAGAAACCTGAGATTAGAACCGAGCACATCTGAGCTGAATCCTGAATTTAATCCTGAGTATGAGTGAGGGCACTTGTAGCTCAGGAGGACTGTTTTAAATGAGTTTGACTGAAAGTGTGAAGTAGAAAGAGGAGAAAAAAGAAGAAGAAGAGGTGGTGGTGAGATGCATATATAGGGAGAGGGGCTGATTTGAATACATAAACCAAGCAGAATAAGCACGAGGGTGGCGACATGCG
Organism: Pseudochromis fuscus; assembly: GCA_900323345.1. NCBI lineage: Eukaryota > Metazoa > Chordata > Actinopteri > Pseudochromidae > Pseudochromis > Pseudochromis fuscus. Next base: position 18,238 of record OOFC01019065.1, read on the forward strand.
TGGATGACACGGCTGGGGGAGAAAGAAAAGGCGAGATGGAGGGAGACATAGCGAGTAGTGGCATGCGTGGCGTCTAAGCCCGGAGTCACATTATGCCAGCTCACTGGGGCACCACTTGCTCCGCAGCGGCCAATAAGAAAAGGGCCTCATCTCCTCTGTCCTCTGGGAATGATATCTCGGGGAGCCGGAGACGCGCTGCTCCCCCTTTAAGGCCTGTCAGAGACTTTGACGGCAGCCGTAAATTTAATCCTCGAACCTGCTGGGATGCAGAGGAGGCGAGCAGCGGGAAAGCCTTTCCTACTTCAAGGACCTCGGCTGGCTGCGGGATAGCCTGCCAAAAAAGCTTTAAACCTGATGACAAATTCATTTTGAGCAGCTGCATCCCCGTCCACCACAGAAACGGGGGTAAACGATACCTCTGCAAACAAATTTTAGTATTTATTATTATTTCAAGGATCTGAAGTGTGTTTAACTTAGCACCCGACGCAGAACTTTTTCTTTCTCATTAGATGAACAGTAAATATATTCTCTGCCTGATTGCTATTCTGCCAGGAGGGGTGGTCGGGTTTTTATTTTTTATTTTTTTGTTTGTGGCGTGTCACCCAATATCCGTTTGAGTGTGTGGCCCGCGGCGCAGTGGGAGTCCGTCTAGCTGGAGAGGCATTTTGATATGAGTTGATTATGAGGAGAGACAGTCGCTGAGATGGCACAGAGGCAGAGGAAACCGATTTTTACAGCCGTGCAAAGAGCGGATTGCAGTAGTAACAGCGGGGTGGCTGGAGGCCTGCAGGGAGAGAGGTTTATGAATATGTTTGTACCCGAGTTTTCCCCTCCTTAATGTTGGGGCCATGCTAATCGCTTGGTGCTCTGACATCTGGAAGCCTCCCAGTGGAGGGCAAATCGCACAAGTTTTCTACGCCAAGATTTCCAGAATATTTGAAGTGGTCACACCTAATCTATAGAGATGAAAACCATTAAAAGGAGGAGGCTGGATTTCTTCTCTCTGGCCGTAACATGGCGAGCTTGTCAGAAGTGTGTCATGCCATCTTTGGTCAAAGAGAAAGACATCCAGCTTTGGCCAGATCAGTGCCTCTGATTTTCATCTCCCCTGAAGTTAATGAATTTAACACAGGACTTTTTCTTCCCCCCTCTGCTGCTCCACTTGCTCAACATTATCTGTGAAATGCTTAAATAACAACTCATTTCAGGAGCGTGTTTGTGTGGACAGACCGGTGGCATTAGAATGTAATCTTAATAATATATGTATTCTCTCTTGCATTCTTTATAAGACTTTGGCACCCGGTCCTTCCTTCTGAGCTTTCAATCACTGGGCCCCGGGGGGTTGTGGATACCTGCTCTTTGAAGCACTCGGAGAGAAGAAGCAGAGAGCACAGCAGAGTCAGGATGTGGGAAAAATCTGCTCCCAAACACACTGTGCTCCACACAACAAGGGTGACCAAAAATTACAAAAAAAAAAAAAAAAGTGTATGAAGCTGTGTTATTTAAAAAAAAATATCCTTCTAATGAGAACTGTGGGGAATGGGTGAAAGCAACATGTACACTCAGTCTGGGAGGTCACTGGAGATCCTATATTCAGCTGAGGTTTGTCCAATGGAGACAATGGAATGTCTTACATAAGGACGAGGAATGTGCTCAGAGGTGATACTCCTGAGAGCTGGAGCCAGTCTTCCTTTTGGTCGGATCAGGAAGCCTCAGGACAGGAGATAAGCAGCCACCTCGGTCTGACAGGACCAGCAGCCGCCCGGCCCTGACATTTCCTCTGAACTGATAATGTATGGAGCCTGAAAGTGGTCAATACTCAATAATTTAACACGTCTGAGCTAAATAATCCTCTGCAGTCTGCTGATCATTGGACCAATTTGTGGGAATAATGTAAGAAATTTGTCAAATATTGTTTGTTTTTAATTGTTGTGCCATTTTTTTAATGTTTATTATACGCATTTTATTTTGTCAACTTTCTTATATATTTGTTTTAAGTTATGCTACCAAATTATGTGTTAGCAAGAGCAAAAATGATGTAAAAGTACTTTTGAATGAGTTAACTACAAGCTACTGTGAACAGACAGAGTACATTTTTGTAATGATAATGGTGTTAGCCAAAGGAAATTACAAAAAACATCTGTTTATATTTTCATATTAACATTAAATCACATTTGCTCCCTAATAGTAACTCAACCTATAGCATCATTAAATCCTCCTGTCAATCAGCTGTTAGCAGTACAGTTCAGATTACCACCAGAAAACACAGCCATAGTATTACTCAGTAGTTTGTTGTAAAAGTATTGTTAGTTAGCGTTAGCTAGCTAGCTATAGTGTCATACTGTGTTTCAATGGTCCGATCAGATTACTCCAAACTTTTGTGTTGGTGGAATTACATCATGATTAAATTCTCTTTCTCTCAAAATACTGTCTCAGTGTGACTTTAAAGCCCCAGAAACTCCTGTTGAAACACCTTCAACATCTGTTTTAAAATTCTGTTTATGTCCAAAGTTTCACAAAACAAGGCTAATGCTAACTTAAAAAAAATCCTCCATATGTGTCGGACATGTTTTTTTCTCCATACTTTTATGCCTAAGCTATTTTGCTAGCTCCATTGTATATTTCATCCTTTATTTTGGCATCAACATGCTTTTGAATCCCACTGTTTTTTTTTCTCCACCCTGAAAAGTCAATAGCAATTGATCAGAACATACCTGGGCTTCCCTGTGCTGCCCTGATACTTCAAACAGCTGCACCCCAGTTTGAAAAGCTAAGGTGTTACTTTTTATTCCTCCTGCATCAAACACATCCTCGATCAAACGTCAAACTCTTCAAACAAGGTGTCATCTGCGGCTGTCCGGTTGGGTTTGATGTGAGGAGGTGTAATGATACAAAGGATGTGCTGAACCTAAGATTGCCCGCCACCTTCTCTGATATCTCACAATACAATATCTAGTAGCAAATCAAATGGGAACTGACAGTGTACACCACCCTGGTCTGTCTTTTCATTCATGATTCATAATTTCTTTTCCAACCAGAGGCCACACTTCATCGCCTGCCAGTGCCATAGTTAGGAATCAATACTTAAGATTGTAATTTTAGCATTCGCAGATGCGCACACGCTCGCTATTTGGTCGCCATACCTGTGGGTCAGAGCGGAGGAAACCACTAATACGGCTCTAGCACGGTCACAAATCAAAACCAACTCTCTAATGGCCTACCTGTTTACACAGGAAATCAATCCATTTGAACTGTGTACAATTTGCTACAGCACTCTACTTGTGGCTTGCTGTTATTTTTTGCAACAAAAATGGACACAAGCGTCTCTGGTTTCACTGCAGGGCCCGGCGGTGGAAGCCCGCAGCCTCACGCAGGTCCGAGAAACAGAAACCCAGCTCCAGTCCAATTTGCTGCAGGTTTCCCCTGAGGAGAGCAGCGGTGTTGATTTTGGCACTCGCTCCCAGACCCAACCAACAAAATCCTGGCTTTTTTTTTTTTTTTTTTTTTTCCCAGACATGTTGGCTCAGGATCTCACTGGAGAACCAGGGAAGAAGAAGAAGAAAAAGAAGAAGAAGAGGAAGGAAAAAAGAGAGAGAGAGGGGGGAAAAAAACAGCCCCGGGGCTGGAGGGAGATATTGTATGCATGTGCACTCAAGCACAAGGTTTGTGGCCAGCTGCTTAAGGATTTTTCTGGGGAGTCAAGATTATCCACAGAGTCAATAGAGTGAGGGAGGGAGAGAGAGGGAGAGTCTTGTCTGCTTATGCCAGTGCAACTCAATTCTGCTGGGGTAACAGAGAGACACTGTCAGCTCTGTTTTTTCCCTCCCTTTATTCAGACCTAGCTGGTAAGAAAGCAGTGCCATGTTACTCAATATGCACACAGCCATTTATACCGAAAGATCTGTGAACATATTGGCTCCCAGTGAGTCCATTTTGAATCCAGCACACCTTGATAAATCTCTACAGAGGATTTGACAGCCATGGCCTGCAGAAATGTATGACAGACTTCACATTCGAGGTAGGAATCCTGTCAAAAACTCACCATCCAGCTCGCAATCATTCTCATCCCTCTTTTCTTTCACTCAAAGAATAATGATGTCTTATGGGATGTTGTTATCTTTATATCTCTTATAATTTTAAGCTGTCATTTGAAGTATTAAAGTGCGAGCGAGGCCCGCAAACAGTTGATGGGGAACAGCATCCCCTCCTCCTGTGGTTTGAAATGGAGCGGGATAAGAGCTGTTGCCAAGGTCACAGCTCTGCATTTGCACAGCCATGGTTGTCAAAGGCTGAAAGGGCTCAAGCCCTTGAAACACCTTCTGGCTAGCTCCTCCATTCTGCATGTGGTGAAACTGCTAAAGGCAACAGAGAGGGTGAGAGAGAGGGAGGCAGGGAGGATGTGAGAGGGACAAGGCCAACGAGAAGGGAGTCTGCATTTCACTGATACCAAACCCTACCACGCCGTCACACTTTGAATAATTGTGAGGGACAGGCTGTGGGCACCTCTGAGCCAGAATGTAGCCCAGAATAATACCCGTCCTCGGGGCTTTCTCTGGCAGCCCAGCGCTGAGGCCTTGACGGCAGCGCCATGCAAAGCCAGTTAGCAAAGCCAGTTAGCTACCTACAGTAGTTCGGGGACTGCAGTTAATTTTGAAACTTTAACCCACTTTAGCTCCACCTTTTTGTCCCCCCCCTCCAAAAAGAATGAGACATTCCAAAATGTCTCAACTGAAGCTCGCTGAATAGTCTTTTCGGGGTGCTGCATTGTGGATGGACAGCCCATTCAGGAGGCTTTTTAAGGGTTTTGTCAGACAGGAATTTAGATTGGAGTCTTACATGACCTTTCCCAGGGGTCACTGGTTGGATCTGTTGGAGCTTTTGTTGGCACACCTGGGTGATGGAGCCTTGACAGAGCTACAAGCTCCCATTTCAGGTTTTGTCCCAGGATGCGATAGAAAGAGCACCTCCCTCCCTCCTTGCAGCACGGGGCAGACAAATGAGAAAAGCAGGTGATTTTATCAGAGGCGACGGCTTAGTGCATACAACTCATATCACAGCAGGAACGTTCGATTAAATTGAGGCATAATAAAAATGTTAAACGAGTGTTCACCACTTGACAAAGTTGTGTTTTCCCCCTTCTCTGACTTGATCCTAACACAGATTGAGCCCACAGCACTTCTGTTTTCTTTGGCTGACAACATTGCTGCCAACATGGCCTTAAAGCACAGACTGACAGCTGAGCAACAGCAAGGGACAGCTAAACTTTCTCAGTACTTAAATGAAGACTTGTTCACGAGTGCAGGTACAAAATAAATATCAGTCATAATAAATGTGAACACATTTACTCTCAGTTGCTGCCTGAAAGCACTGAAATATAGAAAAACATCAGTATGAAGAGATTGGTATGAAATTTTTAAGTTTTTTTTATTTATTCATGACACCCAGACACACAAATATCAGCACAAATTGCACCTGTTTTTGTATTCTGGCATTTGCTGGATTATTGGACAACTGGAGGACTCACAGTGGACTTCTTGTTTTCTGGATTTGGTTTTAAATTTATGGATGAAAACCACCCCACAGAATAATAAAATATGGTCAAATCATAATAGGGCAAGGTCCAGACTTTAAAATGAGTTATTTATTAATCTGGTAAAACTTTAAATGTGGATAGTAAATTCAATGTCCCCATGAAGAAAACATAAATATTAAAGGAATAGTTCTACAAGCTGGTAAATATGTTTATTTTTTGTATTGCAGAGTTAGGAGAAGATTGTCTTTGGATGTTTGCACCTTTTTGTTTAGTGAAGTTATTCTGAATGTCAGACCTGAAAAAGATCCTGTAGCCACAGAGGCTGGTACACCACAGATTATACTGAAAGTCGTACAATTAGTAAATTGACTTTGACATGTAAACACTGGAATTCCCCCTTTTAACACCTACTCTGTGATTTGTCTAAATTGCTGTCAAATTACAGCACAGAATTTCCTGTGGATTATATTTGGAGTAAAAAAAAAAATTTGTAAAATCACAGCAATTATTGCAAATCACTAGATGTCCAAGAGATGTCCAATGCAGATCCAACCAGGGCTCAGATTACACCGGGGCTTTTTTTTTTTCTTAGGCAGGGCTGGTGTGTGCGCACAAAACTTCCTGAGCATAAGAATGATAAATATAAACAGGACAGGATCAAATGTGTTACTACAGCAGATAATAGACAGCAGTTATTGTAGAGAAGACCAGGACGTATGGGGTGAGACAGAGGTCGGACATTCAACAGAGGTCCTAGGGAATCAGACTGGGGAGCTTGCAGTTATGTGACATGTGCTGTAACCAGTCTCCCACACACCTGAGGAATTTCTTTTATAATACAAAGCTCACGTCTCTTTTTGTGGAGATAATACCTCCTGGAGTGTAAACAAGTGCAATACCAGCGGTGGACACTAGGTGCTGGCTCCAAAAAAGCTCCAACTGACTTCAATTCAAAAGTGTAATTTTCAGTCATGAAATACTCCACATTTTTCCTCCACGTGTCATTCTGATGTCATTAGCTAAAGTCAACTCTGGACCCAACCATCAACCCCAACCTCCCTCCTCCTTTCTACCTACAGGTATTTACACACAGGAAGTAAAGTAATTCACTTCCCCCAAGTATCATCATCAAGCATCTTTGCTAACTATCGGTAAACACAGGCTGTATATAAAAGATGGACTAAGCCACCAGGTCGAACAGGTGAAGGCGATTGAGTGAAGTGCAAAAAGTCAAATACCATCAATAACCACGACATGCTGCCTCTAAAAACTCCAACTGAATTCAATTCAAACCCTCATTTTCAATCATGAAGTACTCTGAATATATTGTTTTCTCTAAGTGTTTCTGACATGTGGAAACTGCATTTTTTTGCATTGTAGGTTTGTTTAAATATTTTCTTTTATTACACGTGTTTGTTAAGAAGATCACTTGTTCTGTTCAGAGAAACTCTTGAAATTTGCACTATATAAATATTCATTTGAAGAAACACGGTGGTCCCTGATGTCTTCAATCCATTACAAATTTCGTTTTCCTGAATTGACAATAACATTGCTGATGTTCATGTCAATCCTACTGCGCACCTTAAAACTTTGACCCAGACGTGATTTGAACACGCAACCTTCTGATCTGGAGTCAGACGCGCTACCGTTGCGCCACAAGGTCATCTGAACACACCTCTCTCCCTGTAAATACTGGGTGTTGTTCCCATGGGAATCAACAGTTGTGAGGTCTGGTGATGCACTGACCTTAGACTGTACATGAAAGATGGACGGAGCCACTGGGTCTCAAGGTGAAGCCAACGTGGAAGTCCTTCTGATGTCACTGGTTAAAGTTAATTTATCTTCTCAGTGATCTGGTGGTCCATCTGAAAATCATTTCATCATTACGTAGATATGAGGCTTCAAAGAGAAGGAGGTTCAGGGACGTGGTTAGTTTGATTGACAGGTCCGGCCTCCAATAAGACTACACCTGAAGTCCAGTTTCATACACATTGGGCAATGTCCTCAGGTTCAAGGGTCATGCCTGCCCCTTCACTTCTCACTCCATGTCCAAATATGGTCACTTCTGGCTCCAAACAACAACATGGCGACCTTCAAATACCAAGCTCATAAGTCAACAACCACGCTAATGTGAATATACATACCCTTTTCTGGACTATTGAGCGCACCTGTCTATAAGCCGTGATTGAATTCATTCGAACAGTTTCATGTGGTCCACTCTGACCGGGTCTGATGGGCACTTGATGGGAAAAAAAAGGGTTGGGGTAGTTCGTTTACACATCAACATGAAGAGATGTGTCCACATGAGAGTGTCCTTTAATAAAAACAAAATCAATGTATTTTCCATACTATTGAGCGCACTTGTCTATAAGCTGCTATTGAATTTATTCCAACAGTTTCATGTGGTCCACTCTGACCGGGTCTGATGTGACAAGGCTAAATGTATCGGCAGCACGGAGCTTGCTAGCTTGT
>OOFC01019066.1:3126-30402 GCA_900323345.1 Pseudochromis fuscus
CATCATCCATCATCCATCATCATCCATCATCCATCATCATCCATCATCATCATCATCCATCCATCATCCATCATCATCATCATCCATCATCATCCATCATCCATCATCATCCATCATCATCATCATCCATCCACCATCCATCATCCATCCATCCATCCATTCTTGCTTATCTACCTTAAGTGCACCTTAATTTCGTTGCAGCGTATCTACCGTATTTTCCGGACTATAAGCCGCTACTTTTTTCCCGACGCTTTGAACCCTGCGGCTTAAACACTGGTGTGCCTCATGTATCGGCAGCACGGAGCTTGCTAGTTTGTAAAAAGCCAACAAGCTTTTTACAAGCAAACAATATATTTAGCCTCTTCACATCAGACCCGGTCAGAGTGGACCACATGAAACTGTTCCAATAAATTGCAGGTGCACCCAATAGTCCGGAAAATACGGTATTTATTTGTTCTTATGTTAAACAACCAAATTTTACTGAAACTGACGCATCACTGCTGCATGCTGTTAACCTGTCCCGTCTCTCCCGTAGTCTGTCTTTGTCCACTCTGTATAAATCTTTACAGGAGCTGCCTGTCTCTAATCCATGGAGCTCTGTGGGTCTGGCTGCCCGGTCCATCCACTGTCCTCACTTGATGTCCAGCGCCTATTGTCTCATCTCTTTCTCTGCCTTTCCATCTTCCTATCCTTTTGTCTCTGCCTGTCCCCCCTGTCGCCGTGGCAGTCAGAGTCCCCCCACCTCCCCCCCTCCCCCCAGAGCCTGGCCTGCCGAAGGTTTCTTCACATTAGGAGTTTTTCCTTCCCACAGTCGCCAATTGCCAAAGTGTTTGCTCTTGGGGGGGATCAGCCATCTCTCTGTCTTATTTCGAAGGTGTTGCAGGGCCTTGACCCTGTGATGCTGAATATTTTGATTCTGATTTGCTGCTGTAAATGTAATTGAATTGAACAGAATTTAATTGAATATGCCAGGAAAGCGTCTTTGAGTACCTTCAAAAGTGCTTTATGAATAAAATGTATTGTCACAGTCAGAATGCTAATGTTCTGTTAGATGATAGCCGTTTGTGTATGAAGCAACTCAGAACCGAAACAAGCTTCATCAAGCAATAGTTACAAAAACTGTAAATTACAATGGCTGCTTTTTCCCTCCTATGGAAGACCCTTCCACTGAGGTCCCTCTCAGCTTCCTCCCAATGACAGCTCTCATTGTTAGTTCAAGCCTCATCTCTTTCCAATCCGAATGTAAACTCGCCAACCTTCCCCTCATCTGCGCTTCATATTTCCACTGCAGACATGTAGCTACAGCAAGAACTGGGGTTTCAAACCTCAGTTTCCATCTCTACAACTACTTTTTCCACCCATCCACAGCAGAACATCCCACTTACACGTGAAATGAGATGTTAAGCCGAAGATGTGAGTTATGAGCTTTATGGTGCATTGTCCGTAGCTGTGACAGCTAATCCAGGACCTGGTCCGGCCCCTGGTTTTTTCTCATGCCTGTGTCATTTATACCGGCCTCAGTACACCAGCCATCCATGTAATTACTTCACAGGGTTTTCTGTGCTGCTCCGCCTGCTGGTCCCCAATCTCCTCTGCTTCCCCTTTGCCATCCCGGTTTATTCCCCAAAGCACACAGGACCGTCATGTCAGCAGTTTCCACTGACCACAGCACATCTCCTCCCTCCTCTCTCCTCTCACAGCATCATCTTCTCCCAGTGTGAATGAGAACATGGTGTTCAGGTGAGGGTTGCTGATCTCTCAGCACACCCACACCTCAGAGCGTTTTATTCACATCTTCACAGTTTTTTTCTGTTTTGTACATTTCTACCATCTTGCCATTGTTGTACTGAATGATATGACCTTATTTCTTTCATCGCTCCATTAGCCATCTGCTGTAGGAGTTTAGTGTTTTTTTTCCCCCCATGCTGGATTTGGCCTTGTCACCTGAGCATGTTGCCATTGTAACCAGTGAATAGACTGTTAAGTGCTCTGGAGAGGGATCACTTAATTCAGAAATTTGCCAGCCTGCCTCTTCATTACAGTCCACCTTCTACTGTGAGTGAAGTCAAGTCTACACAGAGCAGACATTATTCCAGCCCCGAGTGCTCAGATGACTTTCATACTTTGTGGTGAAGTGATCCGTGTCGCAGTTGGGACGAGCGAACATTTCAGCATTTGTAGAGTGTATTTAAAGTCTGTACCATGCACAGACACTCTACAGCTTCGTTAATAATTCAGTGTTATTTATTGTTTCTGTTGAAAATAGCACATAACTTGAACATACACCTAAATAACTTTGTTTTCTCCTTGAAAGATGACATTGTAAGATTGTGTATTTCACACAGCATCACAACTGCTAAGAATTTTTAAAAATATCTATCACGTATTTGTCTCTAGTTTGTTTCTGCTTGAATTTGTAGAACAATTGGGCTGTTGAGTTGGAATGATGACAGCTTTGGTGGGAGTATTCATATTTCACAGTGATCTTTTCTGACCCAAGTGGTGTATCTCCATTAAAAATACTCTCAAAAATGCATTTTTCTTTCCAGAAGATTAAGTGTCCTTCCACTTCTGTGATAATTGTTTTGCATATCAGCAAGTGGCGTCTCTCCAGCCCTGTTTGTTTTCCGACATATTTCCACAGCACCCTGGAGATGACTGAATTTCTTTTGAATGGAGCCAAAAATGCTGTTTAGCTTTCAATAGATTTTTAGGAATCGAAGGTGGTTTTTGCCGGTCTTTCCTCTCCTTCTATCTCACTTCCTGACAACCTCTCTCTTATGTGTCTTTGTCCCTTTCTGTCCTACCTTGAGGAAGGTGTCCAACGATCCATTCTCCATGTATTCAGTGATGATCATCACTGGTTTACCTGAGAAGCAAAACAAAAAAGGAAACAAACTTTTATAATAGCATGTGTCAATCAGCAAATCTGAATATGTAAACAATAACATTTCATGTTAGCCAGGGTTACAGTTAGACTGGGAAATAGGTATTAACCAGATCAAATCCCACGCTAGCGTTTTAAGATCTATGATGGCCATATGGACATTTTTGATCTCATCATTGTAAGTGCTACTTGGCCAAATTTTTTTAATACCGAAATCTGAAAATAATTTCATAATCAATTAATCTCTTCAGCCATGACACTTTGCCATGCACTGTGGTGAACCAAGAAAAAACTGAATATTGACATTATGGAAATATAAAATGTATATTATTCAAGTCACATTTAGTTGTTTCAGCTTTTACAATGTTGCAAAATGTAGCAAAATTGCCAAGTCAAGATATTTATCTCTTCTCACAAAATACTATTTCATATGAGAAACCTAAATAGGCCTACTAGAATCATCTCTTTACAACAATAACAACAAAACAACAACATGAAAACCTTAATGAAGGTAAAGCTGGATGATAGGACTTTTACTTTACAAACACTTCTACATCAGCCATTTTTTTCCGATTTGAACTTATATGACATTTTCTGTCACTGTAGCTCTTGGTGATGACGTCAGCAGTATGAGTCAGAAAATAAGTCATTTCTAAAGTAAAACTCTGCTAAGCCTGATAAACTACTGGAACCTGAGTGATGAAGCACACCGGAGTCTGATGGATGATGAAAAACCGAGACAGAAATACAGACTGAAGAAATCACAGGAAAATCTGAGAAGTAAATCATGAACCTGACAGCTTAAGATTCCTACATATACACACCACATAACTGAGTAGGTTCAGTTTCATGTCATTTAACATCACACATGCTCTGAATCCTACATGTTGCAGTTTGGTCTGACGCCTCAATCACAACATGTTAAACGCTGACTCACTCTTGGTGACCACGCCCTCCAGACGGATGATGTTTGGATGGTTAAACTGGCCCATGATTGACGCCTCCCACAGAAAGTCACGCCTCTGCTGCTCGGTGTAGCCTGCTTTCAAGGTCTTTATGGCAACCTGGATCTCTCTCTTCCCAGGCAGCCTCAGCGGTCCACTGCACACCTCACCAAACTCCCCTGAGGCAAAAAGACAGACCTTTAAGTGTGGCCTTAGCATTTCAGCCAACCTTGAATACCAACAGTATCATCAAATGTAAAAACAACCTTGAATAGATAGCATTATGTCATCTATCTAATATTGATTGATATAAATCTGATATTTATTTTTACCTGGTACATTTTGTTTCCTCTTACAAAGCCACAGCTTTAGGACTTTATTTCTTATAAGTGTTGGGATTAGAGGAGGATGCAGTGTTTCACAGCTGCACAGCTGGAACACTTGTGACTGTTGCAAATCAACATGTTTCTTAGCAGAGAACAAACACCATTTATAGCTGCGTGAACTGTCACTTTTTAGCACGGTGTTTGGTTTAATTGACTGTGCAAACAAGTCCATTTATACAAGGAAGCTTATGCAATTATGAATGTGACAGGTTTATGAAGGTTGAAGAAAATATGATGCACAACATCAGAGGTAATGAGAAAACAGTTAGCGTCTATGCAACATGACAGAATTAGACTTGGGTCGTTACTGTTATTACTGTACAGCCAGTTTGTTTAAATAACTTCAGCTGCTGCAGGACACAGACTGCACTGGTTCACTGTAGTGAACAATAATATATTCTGTGATTAATTATTCTGACTGACTCAGCCTCAGAGTGATGCTCAGAATAAGAATCAGTGTATCTGTAAAGTATACACACCCCGACAGGCATGGATTCAACTCACCGGCACCGATGATCCTTTCAATGGAGATGAATGAAACGTCAATCTCCTGGGCAAATTCATGCACCGCCTGGTTGGGATCTTCATAGGTGAGAGGGTCAATGTAGGTACGCACCCCCGGGAACTTTACTGAAGAGACACACACACACACACACACACACACATATCATTACCATTTAGATGTCATTTACCACACTAACATTTAGTGAGTATTGTATCCACTGTACAATGTATGCATACATAAAGTATTTGCACAAGTGGTTATATGTTCTATTCTAGGAGATGCTGCCACATTTACATTACATATATCATAGTTGATGGCATCAAAATAAAAGCTATTATCAGGTTTTGAAAGGTTTTATTTTCTGATAATTTAATCTACAGTTTCTCAAGTGACTCTATATATCACACAACATCACATTTTATCATATTTTCTACCCCTAAAACATCATTATTTATAATCTTCTGTTCACACAATTGCTGATTGAGATGTCAATTGCACCACTGGTATTAATGTAATTTTCTAAATTGTTATGTAATTTAGTAAATGCACCCAAACAAAATTACACCCTTTATAAAGCATCACTTAAGTTCTTGGTGGAACTACCAAAATACTGAGTAAGTAAATATAATAATTCATACTTTTAAGTGTGTCAAAAAGAAGACATCATTTCAGTCACATTTTGTGTGGATAATAAGTAATGCGCATTAATTTTCAAATATTTTCTTTCATGGCATGAATCAATATGACAGTATCCCACACATATTGGCTCGGTGCTTTTTTTTTTTTCCCCTGACTTCTCTGGAGCTGGTGTACCCCGTCACAGATGGCGCTGATGCCAACAGATGGATAGCAGGGTACAATGCCAAAAATGTGGACAATTATATTAGCCTGTCACAGCCTATAAATCATTGTAGCTCTATGTGTGCTATGCGTGCTCTGCTAACACGGAAGCCACGGGGCAGGTTTGTAGCTGTGCCATTCAAAGAGTAGCTCATGGTACAAAACATTGTCAACTGTTCTGGTAGCACACACACACACACACACACACACACTCACACAAACCTACAGAGATGAACAAATTCACAGAGACATGACCGCTGTCTGAACCCTCTACTGTACATGTAATGTAAACTTTAGATGAACTTGTACACGCACACACACACACACACTCACACATACACAGAATGAGTTTGGACTTTCCTAACTTACTGTGACCATTGTGAAAATGCATCTTTTCCTCTTCGGGGTCTTGCTTTGCTTTGCTGTACCCACACCTCCTGAGGAGGAGGAGACAAACACACAACAGGGTCAGTGTCATGTCACCATATGCAAATGAAAAAACACTGACTGAGCATTGTTGTCAAGTTACAATTACACTTGTCTCAGAGACAAATGCTGAAGGGAGGGAGAAATCAGAGGGGACACCACATGGAGAAGGACCTTTACTTTCAATGATGTTATAAATCTAACTGTTAAATAGGTGGGACACGAGGTTGAAATCAAATCAGCCATTTTTTTCATTCACAATAACACAGCTCTAGTATTTGACACATGTAGCGAAATCATCTGTACAGTTCAGTTTCAGACTAATGTAGCATCTTTCAACAATCAGCGTACACATTCACAAAGAGCAACATATATACGAGTACATATATTTGGAAATAATACGGATGCAACCAAATGGCACAGACACAGAAAAGCAAACTCTGGCCAACACACCGCACCTTAGTGCAAAATAAGCTTTTTACGTCCTCGTAGAATCTGCTACCCCACATTTCAAGGCGTTCAAAAAAATACTGCTGAAAATGCAGCCTTTTGGACGTAAGCAAAGGACTGCAGTTTTCACATAATATCATTTTCCAAGAAAGCTCTTCTCATCAAATCTGTTCTGGCTTTTGGCATCAGACAGAAAGATCTATCACTTCTCAATAAAAGCCCTATCCAAAAAAATAAGATTGAATAAAGTTGCTCAGAAAGGTTTTTGTCTGTTTCCATTCTGTTTTCATGTTATGTCCTTGTGAGCAAGGATGTACGTGTAACCCTGTTGGCCGAAACCCGTGTTTTTGTATGTTGTGTGGATGTTTGTGTGCGTTAGTCTGTGTGCGCTTGTGCCCAAAAAGCTGCTGTATGTCAATATTTAGACAAATGGCATGAGAGATAATCACAGATAACCTAGATTAAACAGCAGGGTTGATTTTAAACTTGATCCTATAGGCAAACACAAATACATACAACACAGAACAAACACAGACACAAATTCGCAAATTGACCATATTTGTGATGTAAATTAAGTGGTTTATTTTATCACATCTGCAAAAGTAAAAGTAGAACAAATGAGGATAGAGCTGACCTCATAGTCCTTGAACACAAATGAACGTAACACCACACAGAGGGGTCACGTCCAAGTCTTTCCCATCACAGGCTTGGCTGGAGGGGTTTGTAACAGGCAGCTGGATATTCTGAGGGAGAGGAGTGTGTGTGTGTGTGTGTGTGTGTGTGGGTGGGTGGGTGTGTGTTTTGTGTGTCCGCCGGAGGGTGTTTAGTTTGCCGGATAAGTTGGGTCAAGGGGTTTGAGCACACTCGACTTCATGCATGTGTGCGTTGGTGTGTTTGTGTGTTAACCCATGCGTACACATACAACAGCGCGTATGTGCCAGTGTCTACACACACACACATGTGAGCTGTGTGCTGGATGTCAATGTGGGCATGTGTAGACTCATGCAAGAGGAGGGGAGGGTGGTGGGAGTGGGGGGGTGGGCTGTGGTGCTTGTGCCCCAAATCCCTCACTGGAAAATTTGGCGTTCTGCCATCTCTCCTCCCCCACACGAAACCCTGAGTGATCCTCCATCCTCATCCCAGTTCAGCTCAACCAAAAACCCTGTGTCTTTCTGATTTGTTTTTTTAATCCTCGATCATCACTTGTCCACCCACTGTTTGTTCACAACGACACATTAACCATGTGGGAGATGAAATTATTGAAAGAGGAACAACTGCATCAGTGAGATGATGACCTAATAGTTACAATGATGGAGAGTTCAGTGAATGAGGAAGCAACAGAGTGAATGTTGAATAGAAGAGAAATGAAGAGATCGACGGATGGATGGATGAGTAGATAAGCTGATTATTTAGGTATGAATGGAGAGGTGGCAAGATCATCAAAACACAGAAGAGACTCTGA
Organism: Pseudochromis fuscus; assembly: GCA_900323345.1. NCBI lineage: Eukaryota > Metazoa > Chordata > Actinopteri > Pseudochromidae > Pseudochromis > Pseudochromis fuscus. The sequence goes on from OOFC01019066.1 coordinate 11,027, forward strand.
GGTTTTCTTTCTTTTGTAACTTTGATTGCTTGTAATTAAATTTGTATCAAGCTGAGTTCCAGAAACCTTTACAGAAAATATAGTTCAAAGGATTTAGATTTAAAAAATAAAAAATAAAATAACAAGAGACTCAATGTTTTCTCTACAGCTCCTCACATATATTTGATGTTTTGCATGCATTTGTACTTTTGTGCATTCACGTGGCGAAAAACAAATCAGGAAATTGGTTGTATCAATTACAAGACAAGGTTAAATGAAGGTCATATGAGCCTACAGGCGTGAAAATGTAATATTAATGTAGTGGATAATATGTAGTGTGTAGAGCTCCAAATGCTGGCGAGGTTGTGTCACCAGACGTGACGAAAATCCACTGACTTATACGCATCAACCCTGCAGTTATAACCTAAAAAGCAATACCCTTAATCCTGACCTTTAACAAAACTCTAACCTTAAGCTATGTATCTAATCCCATAATGCTGCTCAACAGCACAGAACTATCAGGGGCAGGAAAGAGATTTTGATATTTGCAATTTTTGTTAGCCAGCAAAAGGTCGGAGAAGGATAAAGAGATGTCCTCCAATTAATATAAGTGTATATACTCAGATGTGCATAACTAGTGTGCTTGAGAAAAAAAATCTAAAAATACAAATTTAATTGAAAACTCCAGAGTAAAAAAAAAAAAAAAAAACTGGCCAGTTCAACTTATTAAACACAAGTCCAATAAAACCTGAACATGAGAATGAGTAATGTCCCAGTCCACACACCAGTGTATTTCATTACCTTACATCATGCAATCAAATATATATCACTCTTCATGCCTCCTCCATTCACATTCTGTCGGTTCGGTACTGATCATATTTATATCTCGATGGTATTTAGCTGTTGTACATCACATCCTGGTGTCACAATTAGCGCGCTCAGGTTCAGCGATGCACCGCCATACTCTTATTTTTAATTTATGTCAGCACAGTTGGTAGAATTTAATGATCCCTATCGTCAGTCTAACATTAGACAGAAGTGTGTGGGCGCACACTACACACCTGCAATGTGCTTACACCTGCAAACATACCAACATAGGCACGGTTTCCTGGCTGTATTTATTTTTCTTCAGGTGTGTATTTATGCCTTACCGTCCACTGAGCAAGAATCCAGCGACCACTGCCAGTAGGACCAGAGCCAGCGTGATGGCCACCGCTACTATTGAAGCTTGGGCACGCTCACTAGTAGCAGTTACTGCCAAAAACAAAAAAAAAAAATAGAAAAGAAGTGGGCTTACACACTAACAGGATACACACAAAACCACACCTGGCATCTGTTGTTGATATAGCCTCTAAAAGCAGCTGGGAGTCCTGTACAAGCTGAACTTTATTGTACTGTCACACTCGCTCTCTTGTGTACTCACAGTAAGGGCTGGTCTGGAATTCAAAACGTCGGCTAAATGCACCGTATCCTGCTGAGGTCCTGGCTCGTACCTGCAACGTATCATATCCAAACATATCAGAATAACTTTTCCAGATATATTCATATGCATTACACACCACTTGGAGTCCTTTGTTTTACTTGCTTCAATTTAAATTACACAAATGCTTTTCATATCATTACCTCCACCAAGAGTATGTCTGTGCCTGCATGTTCTGTCTGTTAGCAACATTCAGAAAAAACTTCTGAACAGATCTTGATGATTTTTTATTATTTTTTACAATAGAGAGACAGGGTACTATCCAAGCAACAAATAACATAATATTGTCTTTTTAAAAACATCTCAAACACTCAACTTTGCCACATCGTAATTGAACATCTGTTGAAGCCAATAATGTAATAACAGCCGATAACGTACTAAATTTGCCCTTTTTGAAATGTAATAGGCCAATAACGTAATAACTGGCCAATTATGTAATAAAAGTCCTGAACCGATAATGTAATAACTTTTGGCTAACAACGTAATAATTTATTACATTATTGGCTCAGTTATTACATTTGCAAAGTTGTTTTTTTTTACCAGGCCGATAACGCAATAAGAAGCCAATAATGTACTAAATTATTACGTTATTAGCCAAAAGTTATTACGTTATCGGTTCAGGACTTTTATTATTTTACGTTTAGTTAATTTTTGTACTAATTTACATGATTGGCCAATTATTACGTAATTGGCCTATAACGTAATAAAAGTCCTGAACCGATAATGTAATAACTTTTGAATACGTTACGTTTAGTTAATCGGTTCAGGACTTTTATTACGTTATTGGCTAACTATTATGTTATTGGCCTATAACATTTCAAAAAGGGCAAATTTATTACATTACTGGCCATGATTATGTTATCCGCTGTTATTACATGATTGGCTTCAACAACATCTACACACACATGCAGGATGATAATAAAATCTGAGACAACTTGTTGGAGATCAGACATGTCTTGGCGGAGGTTTGCTTTGTTATCAGTGCTTCGTAATATTTAAATATTCGTCCTGTTTTTTGTCGTCTCATGAATTATCAGTTGCTCTTCTAGTTTTTTTGACCTGGAAGATGTAGACTGAAGAGGGCTTCAGGCCTTCCACCACCATCTCAGTGTCCTTGGATTTTATTATGGTATAACTGGAGTCCTGCTCCTGCAATGGGAGAAAGAAAGAGAGGGTTACTCTAATGAATTTGCATGCTCCACATGTATTTTCAGAGCCTCGTTTGAAGAACATTTGCTGCCTCAGTAATGATTCTGCTGATTTTTATACACGAGTCTCTTCTTGTCTGCCTCCATTCAATTTTTTTCCCCTCTTCCTCTGCACATTTCTGTGGTGAAGCTACCTGTGGTGTATGTGAGTGTGTCTAAATGCTGGTGTGTGAGGATCAGTTTCCCAACTGTAACCACATCAGGTTTAAACACAGCTAAATGCCCCCTCCATTAGCCTGAAGCCATTAGCTAACCACTGACCACAAACCCCGCTCTGCTCTCCTGTGCACCTTTATTCTGACCTTCCTAGAAAAGAAGACATCAGAGGATGACAGAGAGAAAGGAGGAAGGGCACAGGAACAATGATCTGAATAGAAGCATCAAATTGCTGTCCCTACTTTAAAAAGTCCAACTTACAAAGAAAAAGTGCTTCGGTGCTGTTTCATAAAAGACACATTTTGAAGGTTTTCTCAATAGGACTGGTTTAAAAAAATAACTTTGAGGAATGTGCTGTATATTCAGCTGCACCTCTATGGCTCATTTGAACAGTGTTTGTGTAAATATTTCTGTAACTATAACACAGAAATCAGAGTAAAAGGCAGGACTGAGGCAAAAGTAAAGTGGTGCTCGGAATTGTGTTCGATTTTGTGCATTTTTAAAAGCCATTTAAAAGTTAACTTCCAGCCAGATAGCAGAATAGAAAGCTAAGTACATGTCCTGTGGCTCTGTTTTAATCAGAGGAATAATTTGCATTTAGGTGAGTATACATGAATACACACCAAACAAAAAAAGGACAAAAAAGTCTGAGCATTTGAGGCAGTTTACCAAGAGACCTGGCGTAATCTCCACAGAGTCAGTGAATTTATAGTTGAATGGAAAACAGTCTGTCGATACATGTGGTACAGTGTATATCAAACACACATAAACCACCATAAGAGTGCTTTTAAAATCAATACCTCTGTCACGGCCTCAGCAGTATCTCTATATTATGAGTTTCAGAAAGCCAGTGAGAAACCACAGGTGGCCCAAGGCCAGTGGACAAAAGGTGCAGCTTTGTAAAAAGAACACAAAATGAACTATTTATATTCTATATATAGTTTTTTATTTTTTTTTACCTTTTCAAAGTACTTGATCTCATACTCCAGGATGATGCCGTTGGGGCGATCAGGCTCTGCCCAAGAAAGGGCGATGCTGCTCTTCCCTGTATGACCTTTTCTCACCACACTCACTGGGGAGGGTGCTGCACACACACACACCCACACACACAACACACAAAGACATAAAGACATAGTACAGTTTCAAGTACCAACATCGATTTGCCCTAAATAGTAAAACTCCAGCAGTTTAATATGAAGCAGTAAAGTGCATCTCTTTAATTCCTGTGTTTACCATCATTAAAATTAAATAACACTGACATAACATCCTAATAAACAATAATTAGACAACAGAGAAATGGTGGTTAAGCTGTAAAATCTGCTGGGTACCATCAGCATCCATAAGACGCTACTCGTTTGATGACACCTCATCTTTTGATGTTTACACGCGCAGAGCTAATTGTGATGCTCGCTGTGATTGTTGCACACTATCAAATATTAAACTGCAGATGAAAGCTCCAAGAACAAAATCACAACAAAAAGACCAAATGCATTTTAAAAGGTGGTGGTGAGAGGAAAAGGTCTTCCATACTAGAATTTACACAGTAACACATATCTACCTTTGCTGTCCTGTCTTGTTATTTCTGACCCATAAAAATTAAGCAAGTTCCCATGTTTTTGTTTTGTTTTTAATTTTTCTTTCCCCGGAGTTTCTTGTTTGGAGCTCAGGTTCCTCCGAGGTTGTTTGGCTCCTTTCATTGACACTACCAGAGATATTATTTTTGGTCAGAGCAGCTCTGTCTCTGAAAACGTGTTTGCAATCTGGCAACAAGGTGCACCTGCGTCTAATTAAACTATCCCTTTATAGCGTGCTATTTAACGGATGCTGGCAGAGAAGCCCGGGAAGTCAACTCTGTGACTCTTCGCATCTGGCGTTCAACGTCTAGTGTACCAGATTTGGCAGCAACACACGGAGGATGCAACACACACTGCAAAACTGTCCTGATGTAGTCATAAAACAAACAACAAAACAACCCCTATAGAATATGTCACTTTCATATTAAAATAAAGATGCACATTTTATATATATATGTCTTTGGCTATTTGCAGAATTTCTATTTTTTATCATGAGCTGTTAATAATTCTGCAAGTTTTGAAGTCAGATGAGCTCAGTTGTGTGAGTTTGCATCAATCACAGTGCAATCCTGTTGTAACCTGAACTGTTGGTCCATCTCTCAAAGGGACAGTTGGAGAGTCTCTGACACATAAAGAGCTTTTAACCAGGCAAAATGCTCCCCCAGGCAACATCCTGATAGTGTACAAGTGTGTGCGTATGTGTGTGTGTGCGCGTGTGTGTGTATCCACTGCAAATGCTAAACACCGTTTAGGTTTCAATAGCCTCAGCAGAACTCTACAGGGAATAAATCATCGCTACAAACACAGTAACTGTATCCTGAGTGGATGGTTGCACAGAAGTGTTATCTGCAACATCTTAAAAGCCTGAAACCAGAGACCACATCACACACACACACACACACACACACACACACACTCAATCCTTAAATGGTATAAAGGCTGAGATTCAATTATGAGAGAGGGTTTCTTTTCCCAGCAGCTTAACGGGTAACAAAACACCCTGAATCTAAGTTTAAATCCTCCAAAAATGGATCCAGCTTGCCATGTTATATCTAATCAAAACTTTGAATAGAGGGTGTCATGTGAGAGTTTGTAAAGTCCTCTATAGGAGCTTATGATTTTAGGTTGCATAGGCCACATATAACCTTGAGTAACATGTAAAACCTATGAATTTGAAAGCTACAGCTGATCTGTCAACTAGCCAAGGAATTTATTCTGTAGTTTAGTGAAAAAAATGGTTTAAAAAGTGAGGAAAATAAAGAGAAAACACCGAATCTGTGTTTGCAAAATGCCCATTTCATCCATCCAAGAAAATATCTGGAGCTGGAAGCGACATCTGTTTTTGTTTTTTTTTAATAAATAACCTTAACCCTACTCAGCTAATAACATTGTAATCTTTTTCTGCTAATTCAATAATTAACCAATGATTTCTGCACCTGCTAAAACTGTGAATATATTCCAGCAATCCATGTCTACTCTGATTTTAATGAGCCTAAAAAATATCCAGGTTGCCAAATTTGCAAGTTTATTTTCCCGAAAATCGAATCCGATGCTCACAAGTCAAGTCTGTTTATATTTGCAGCACATTTAAAAACAACAAATGTTGATCAGAGACGGATACAGTGATCAAATAATTCCCTAATTCCCACCTTTTTTCCTCTTAGCGCTAACCCTTTCTTTTTTTTTTGATACAAAAAAACAAAAACAGACGCACAACATTCGCACCCAAAGCAGCATTGCACACAGAGAGTAAACAAACAAGAGGTGATAGAGATGGAGGAGGGAATAGGAGACAAGTGAGTGGGTTGATGCAAATGGAAAAAAAAAAAAGTTGAAAGTTGAAATATGAGAGAGTATATAAGGGGGAGACATGTTGAAAGAGTGTAGACAGGAACCCAGCAACACTTTTATTTTAGCAACAGGGTAGACAGCGTAATCACACTTCCTTGTTTAAACACTTCCAGCGCGTGTTAAATCTGCTAATGAGCACCTAGAACACGAATCAACTAAACTCCTGGTGTTTTGCCATAATTTCAGTCGGTGCGCCAACTTCGTGTCCAGCATTCAGTCTGATACTGTTAGAAATCTTATTCACAAATAGAGAGGTTGGAAAAGGTTGTGAAATCTATTCAGCGGATGAGTGCAGCCCTCCAACTCTGGCCGCAGATAAGAGCAAACATTATCACAGTGCTGAACATAAGCCTCTCAAACCGCTATCTATCTGCACCATCACCAAAATCAATACGGACTTTCAACTATCTGGTTTATTATCTTATAACTACCCTCAGAGAGTGACAGAAAGATGGATCGAGAGACAGAATGAGAGACAGATAGGAGGTAGAGATGTCTTTATTAGGGTTGTAAAGTATCAAAGTGACTCTCCTCACTTTCTCTGCTCACAAGTTAACCTTTCACCCAACTGCTAGCACAATTTAGTCGCTCAAGAATCTTAAAAAGGTGCAAAAGGATACTTAAAGTATTATTGGTGTAGTCCATAATCTTGCACTGAAAAGTCAAAAATGGCAGATGTGTGGAAAGAAGAGCATTTATTAAATTCAACAGGGAGGCTGAAATCCACTGAATGCACCGCTGCTCACTCCAGATGGTGAGTGAGGAAGAAATCATGTGCAATCTTGAGCCACCTACTTCCTGCTTTCATGTGTCCCAGCATGACCTGCATCTTCCCTACCAACTTTTTTTTTTTTTACCCCATATCCTCTGTGCTCTGATCTACCACACATGTCCTCACTCATCGTTAATCCTCCTCTATCATAGCTTCAGTGCAAACACACAGGACTAAACTCCTCGACTATCTTATGCGTGACTAAAACAAAAAGGAAGATGCATGATCGTGGAGCGCGGCGGTGCATTTACTTCCACCGCCCACCAGGTATAATGTATCACGATTCATTTGATTAATAGCCAACAGCAGCAAAAGCAATGTATGGGAGCATTTAGTGTGCAGTTACCACACAGTGTTCCCCACACTGTGAACAATATGAGCAAACAACCTGAAATAAAAGGAAGAGTGAAGCTGAATATAATCAGTCATATGAGGAATGTTTGGTTGATTATCAACCATTAAAAGCCAATTAAATTTCAATGTTGTCTTTTTTTTAATGATTTGGCTTCATGAATGACATAAAACAAACAATATATTTATCACTGCCAGTCAAATGTTTACAGTTTCATTCACAAAGCCTGAACAAATATCCAAATAGAGACACTCAGGAAATGTAATTGGGTTGCAGGGATAGTTCAATTCAGTGATTTGATTTTTTCTAAAATTAGTTTCTACTACTTAATAGAGGGTGTGAGCTGGCAACCTTATCAAAAGTATGCATTGGTGTGAAAGGCAACATCAAAGCAATGTGAAATACATGACTTGCCTTTTTAAAAGCTGTGCCAGAGCTCTTAGTGCTTTTCAGTGTGCACAAGCACTTCATGTCCAGCCTCTCATTTTACGCTCTTTCCTCTTTGTCCCAATTTCTGTCTTGTTATTCCCCCCTTTTCTTAAACAACCTCTTGCTTTTACGTACCTTTTTGTTCCTTATCACAACATCCCCATCACCTCTCCTCCACCATGTTGTTCTGTCCTCCTCTTACCTACTTCTCCCCTTCCTTTCACCTCTCCTGATCTCCTCCTCACGAGTACCAACACTTTATTATTCAGCGGGGCTTCACAGGGACACTGCAAAATCACCTATTTCACGGATCCCTTATCGTGTGTGACACTTCCCACACATCAAACGGCAGATCCTCCGACTCTGTCTGCCTGAGCCTCCCTGTCGCCCCCGTCTCTCAGTAGTTTTGTCTCGGTATCTTGTTTTTTTGCCCTTTTAGCAGAAGCACAGTCGCACACAAGCAAAAAAAACAAAAAAGGCAAAAACACAGCAGCTTACAGTGCTGATTAAGGTCCTCGCTGGGTAATTACATCAGTGACACTGAGTCAAAGACAGATCAGAGAGTGGTAAACTGCTCATTACGATTATTGCTTGAGGATTATTGTTAAAAATGATTGTTCTGATTACTTTGGTAAACTTTGATACAAAGACCTCCAGCAGTTTCCTCTGTTGGCTTTAAGTGTCACATTAGACAAACAGTGGCTGGTCCGTCATGCATCAAAGAGTTAGAAGCTGTTTTTATCCTCAGGGTGTTTTGTGAATAGAGCCTCTAACAGACTGAGTTATGGGAAACCTCTAAAAAATAAGGGCTGTGTCACTCCTGACTTTATAACTCGTAAATTTTTCTTCAAAGACTGATTCACAAAGGTGCCAAAAAAAACAACTCCCAGGTCTAAAAGAAGTTCAAGGTGACACAGAGACTCTCTCACACTCAGTCATCACTTCTGCCTGTAAGCACAATGATAACGAGGAGATACACAGATGAAGGTAGCGTCACCACCGTCACAATCAGGAGGGTGTTCTGCACTGACCACATCAACTGCTTCATAATTGTTATAATATTTCACCTGCATTTTACCAAACATAAATCCAATAAGTCTGGCTTTAGCTGACAATATTTTAAGTATGTAGAACTATTTATTATAATACATTTATTTCTAGCATTTGGGTCAACTCTGGTTTGGAGCTGAAGAGTCGTCTCTGCTCTTTTTTCAATGTTTTCTCAACAGTTTTGCGAATAAGAGGAAACTCTTAGTTGGATCTAACCAAGACAATCAGCAGTAAATGCACAGGATTGCAGACAAGGGCAAGAAGGAAGACAAATACAATTAATGAACATTATAAATATCCAATGAGGACAATGTTTGTGGGTAAAAAAGAGAAACTTTCTAGTAGTCACCTGTATGACCCAGCAAACTCTAAACACTGAAACCTTTCAAGTTCAGATCTACTCTGTTCCAGTAGCTACAGAGGACAGTGGAGAGAGACAGGAAACAGGTTGAAGACTTGGGGAGCGACATGCAGTAAATGGCCATAGTCTGGATTCGAACCCATGCCACTGCATTGGGGACTGTTGAAGCCAATAATGTAATAATGTAACAGTCGATAACGTAATACCAGCCGATATCGTAATAAATTTCCCTTATTGTAATAGGCCAATAACGTAATAAAAGTCCTGAACCAATAATGTAATAACTGTTGGTCCGTTATTATGTCCTCCAGACCCTCCTCATCCTCACCTTCGCCCTCTTCACCATCCATGTCAGGAACCAGGTAGTACTGCAGAGGGTTTGGCCAGATGTCATCCTTGATGACCTCCCTGAGCTCATCGGCGCCAGCGTCGGCGTGATCAGTGAACCAGGTGAAGAAGCTCTCTGGTTCTTCATGTTAATAATTTCTTACGTTATTGCCTGCTTTTTACGTTATTGGCCTGGTAAAAGAAAAACAAAAATTGCAAATGTAGTAACTGAGCCAATAAAGTAATAAATCATTACGTTATTGGCCAACAGTTATTACATTATCGGTTCAGGACTTTTATTACACTGTTGGCTTATTACATTTCAAAAACGGTAAATTTATTACATTATCGGCTGTTATTACATTATTGGCTTCAACAGGGACTACAGCCCCTGTTTGTGGGTCAGCAGGGTGAACTATCTGAGCACCCTAATAGCGACTCTTAACACTGTCCAGTGTATCTTCAAGGTAAACTAAAGGCCCACCTTCACTTCCAATAGCCTCTACCACCATCTATACCAAAGAGCAGAACATTTTATCTGTCCGTGACTCTGCCAGCCATTTGTAATCTAACATAATCCCTAATCTCCATTTGGTCCAGTGACTGGCTAACTTTAATCCAGCTACAACTCCAATAAACTGAATTCGAGTTGCGTAGTCTGGGTGTAATCCACTCAGTCTGCTGACAGCCACAGTGACAACACAGTTAGAGGACTGTCAGTAGTCTGGACTGTTAGACAACCATCTGCTTCACTCTCTTCCTTAATGTCTGCCTCTCTACTAAACACATACTGTACCTGCCCTATTACTCCTGCTGATACTGCTCCTACAACTACCTACTGTTCTTTGACTGCCAATGAACCATCTGTTCAATAGCAACAGAAAACATTCCTTCAACACAGCTTTTATTGTCTCGCCTCCTCCTCCTCCCCCATCACCACCTCTCAGATGGGAACCTTGGGGAGGAGAGCATTAATCTCACAATTTCCTCATTTCATTACGCTGTGTGTTACCCATTTCATTACAGGCGAATAAAATCAACTGCAAAAAGCACCATACCTCCTGTAAACACGAAAACGGGTTCCCAAAGCAGAATATGAATTTTAATCTTCATTTAAACTGATGCTAACAAAGCATCCAATATTTACAGCCATGTGAAGTAGCCAGACTCTTTCATTGTCCAACACGAGTGTGGTCTTTTATGTTTGGCCACTTTAGTGTTGTTCGTTTAGTGCCTTGCTTAAATGCAGTTTATAGTTGCACAGATTTTCCAAGCTGTTCTGGCACAATAAATAATACATACTCCAAGCTACAAACACACACAACAGTTTATCAAATACGGTACTTTCCCACCTAAAATTACCATGTAAACTTGCATGTCATCAACCTGATTCATCACTGTTGACAAGCATCCAGAATAACACCTGCTACCGGAGAAGACAGCCCCCTACACATTAACAGTCTGCAAATCAAGAGCTTTTTATTTATGTCTCAGACTCCTGCAAATCTTGTTGATGAAAGGCACTGCCTAATTGAGGAGGCCAAGCTGCTTTTTCAACCACATATCTGGATGCAAAAACAAAAAAAGGCTTTCCACTGTGCTGTGTTCTCTCATTCACTGCAGGGATGGTGCATAAGTGAAAATTAATACAGCGACAGATTTGTTGGACAAATACTGTGATAATTTGATCATCTGGTGTTTTTGTTATCAAACCAAGATATCTGTGCCTTGAATCTAATGCGCAGGTTGGTCTGTGGGAGTTTAAATAGGGATGAGGAAAAGGAGTCACAATGGTAGTGATTTTTGTTGAGGAATAAAGTTTGAATACTGGGGGGAAGAAATGTTGCTGATTGGAGCACTCAGCGAGGCTGCAACTGGCAAAAAAAGGCGAAAAAAAAGCAAGTATTGACGGATGTGACAGATCTGGCAAAACATACCTGCCTGATTGGTTGTCACATTAAGTGACACATACTGCTTGGCGTGGTCTTTGGCCAGCTCCGACACCCCGTTGACAGCCTCCAGCAGGAAGCTGTAGTTGGTGTGCGACTGAAGGTCGGCCACCATCACCGACGTGTTTGACAGGCCGACGCGGCGTGGCAAAAATCGTACGTTGGGGCCGCATTCCTCCAAGCCCCTTCCATCTGGCAAAACCCGCCTGCACAGGATATTATAGCGCACATCCTTCCTGCCTCCCGTCTCCATGGGGATGGACCACTCCAAGAAGACGCTGGTCTCGTTGACATTGGAAATAGCGTTGCGTGGAGCTGAGGGAGGGCCTGAGAGAGATGGGAAAGAGACAGGAATATATTTCAGCAACTGGAAAAACAATTGATGGTAAACTGAAGTATGTGCGAATATAAGATGGCGTTTTGTCCTCACGTGTGCAGGCCATATTAGGAGGGTCAGAGTCGATCTTGTGGTATCCATCTTCACAGCTGCAAGAGGTGGCCCCCGTCTGCCGGGCCACACTGTGAGGTGGACATTTACTGCAGGCCAAAGACTCCAGCAGCGAACGGTAAAACCCCACTTTGCAGACTGGGAGACAGGGAGACGGGAGGATGCCATGGGGTGTTTTGGAGTTGGATAAAGAAGAGATGAGAAGATAAGAGGAGACACACAAATAAGAAAAGGGAAAGGGGTCATGGGGAGAGAGGTAAAAATAAAAAGTGGGGGAAGAGAAAAAGCAGGACAGCGTGGTTATTTCCTTTGAAATATAAAAAAAAGGAGGTCAGCATCATAGTGGTAGAAGAAAAACAATCCCTTGGTGGTTGTGGTTGTTTTGAGGTTCCTCATCAGAGATATACAATAGATGGAGAGTTGAAATTAAAATAAGACTTTGTCACTTTTGTATTTTTTTCTTTGTTTCTACTGAAGTCTGATTTCTTCTTACATCGCTCAAGGGATTGTTTCTTCTCATCAACCCACACAACCTTGCTCTCTTCTTCATGTTTCATTGTCTCAATCAAAAAAAAAAAGTCCCCCCTCCCTATTGTGGGCTTTTCCTTCGTCTCACACTCTGCAGTGGCGCCACCTGATTAAGAGTTTGCACTTGCATCTGCTGCACAATATCAGTCCCATATGTGCAGCATATACAGACAAATACAACAAGCACAGAAACAGGCAGAACCTCTCTTCCTCCCACACAAACACACACTCAGACGGCTGATCTAAGTGGGGCAGGTAGACAGGAGGGTGATGCACTCAGAATGTTAACACGCCAAAATACGTCAACAATCCCTGTCGCTATGGCTGCACCCCCCACGCCAACCCATCACTGACTTATCATGGCATCTTTTTTTTTTTTTTTTCCCCTGAATTTGCTGTTTCACTTTGACTGATGCAAATGTGCAAAAGAAGTGGAAATATTGAGCACGTTTTAGACTTCTGATAAGAAAGCACAGAAAACTGTGTCCGTGGATATTGTGGAGTTAATGGCAAATTTCTGGTTCATTCAGAAGAAGGACGGGAAAGAAACACAGAGAGGATAAAAGAGACGTTTCCTCCGTCTTCTAAATTTAGGAGCTGTTGTGTTCGTCCATTGTCTCTTGCTGTGGCTGTTGTGAAGCCCACTCAGACCGTAGCTGTGATTAAGAACTATATAATTAAACTTCAGGTGAGAGGACAGACTGCAGATAAAGACTATGAAAAGGAGAAAATACAGGCAGGTAAAAAAAAAGGAGATAAAATGGGGAAAAGGGAATTATGGGATGAGAGGAGCCAAGTTTACGAGGATGAGACGGGGGGAGAAAAGAGAGGAGAAAGGAAGAGACAAAGGAGGAGAGGTGGGATGGTGTGTGTGTGTGTGTGTGTGTGTTAGTCGTTAGGCGGCGGTGGCTCTGATTCACCTTGACGGAACCTTGGTCTGTTGTCATGGAACATTAGGCCTGAAAAATTCTCCCTCTGCCCTGGATCACTCCGAGTCTCACCTCCGCCTCACACAACACACACACACACACACACACACACACACACACACACACACACACACGAGCCTTTCATAAAATGTGTGTGGCATTCATGCGTGCCACACATACCCTAATTATGAGTTAATGCTCAAACATCGCTTTTGAGGCATCCATGAAGCTGGCCTACTTTTCAACGCAATACATCTGATGACATAATTTATACTCAGCAGTAGGGAAACACTCATGTATGTCTTGAGGGTTGGTCATTCATTCAGATGTAAAAAGATCAACATTATTTCCTCACTTAAAATATATTTTTTGTTGAATTTTCATTGAATTCCTCTTACTCATCGCAGCCTATGATGCACTGTCACATCATCCTCTACATGTGGATGTGGCATTCAGGGCAGTAGGACACACCTAATTCACTGCCAGCCCATTGCCCCCCAACACACACACAAACACACACACTTATGGTTGCGTGCAGATTTATTGCCATTGTCTTGTCTCTCGCTCTCCTTGACTTCATCCTCCAAACCCTCATGGCCAAATCAATAAAAAATAGGGTGGCAGCTAATTTCACATATACAGACACACACACAAGAAAAGCGGAGCGGAGGCAGCAAGAAAACGAAAAAAAAAAGTAGTGACAAGTAAGAAAAAGAAAAAAATTGAGACACTATGATAAGATATAATGCCAGTATAGCTGTGATTATTTCAGTTTTTATTTTTGGCGAGCTCTCACCGCCCAGTGTGTCAGTGCTGCACCCTCCAAAGATCATCTGTCAATCAAACAGTATGGTGTGGGCACAGTGTGGCACTATGACGGCTCCCTACTTGGATTTCCTGTTAAACTACTTTGGACTTTACACTTTTTGAAAAATCTATATTTTTATTTGTCTGCTGACCACAGTTGTAAACTATTGACACAATGCATAGCCTGACCCACAGTCTATTTATGCAACACACACTGGGACAAGACAATAAGATGTTCAATATATGATCCAGGATTTTTACTTGGAAAGAGCAACATATAATATTCAATGTATATCTAAACAAAATCTGCAGCTGGAACCATCATCCATCCATCCATCCATCCAGACACAGTTACTTGCTAATAATGTGGTGTCAAACATGAGATGATGTGCTTTGATTAAATTAAATATAATGCATGGAAATTTCTTTCCCCTGGAAGTTGCAAATGATTATGAGAATGATATAAACATCTGCAATTAAAATGTGCAAATTGGTGTGAAAAAAAATCCATTGCATGCCACTTTAATAAAAACCAATTCCAGTTGACTAATAAGTGCCAACAGAGTAGCTGTAAAAGGTATTTATTATCATTAATTCTACTTCATTTCCATTTGGGATAAATAGATTAACCATGCTCTACAGGAAATTAAGTACATGGATGTATTGTTCTACATGATGTGATGACACGAGTGGAAATAACTACACAGTTATATCATGCAGTAATTTGACTGCCTCCACTTAATTACGTGCTCAAGTATTAGGAGGCAAAAGTGGAAGATGACGATCAGGGACGCGAGCTGAAGACTGAGGATACAGTGAGTGAAGTGATCTAGAGAGTAAATAAGAACATACATGTACAGTGTGAATGCCAAACCATAGCTGAAGGGCACAGCCTGAGAGATCATAGTGTAGTGGAAGCATCAGGACATGAGTGGAAAACATGCAAGTTGTTTAAATGTCATTTAAATGGCAGCATGTTGCATTTATGCTCCATAAATGACATTACACTCTTGATGATTTGCCGTATAATTCACTACAAATAAGAGTTGGATTTAATTTAATTATCTGTTTTATCTTGCAAGATGTCTCATGGTAAAAAGCCTCCTGATGCAAGGACAAACAAGCTCTTAGATCAAGATGAAGGGCTTTAATTCTTTAACTGTCTTCAATGGACACACCCACTTACAAATACATATTCATACCAGAGAGTGCACACACACACACAGAAACATTTTTTTGTGGTTAGATTAGTTATGGTCATGGCTGGCTGGCCGAAATGGCTCGTTCCTCATTGTGAATGCAACCTGAATAGACAGAGTTGGTGGTAATAATGTGTGTGCACGAGTGTGTATGTGCGTTGCCCTTGGGCAAGCTGTCTTTCTGATGCCACGCAGCTCTTAATGCACAGCACAAAGGGTAATAGGTAATTAATATGCAATACACACTAATGTGTCTGCATGCTTTGCCGTGTGTGTGTGTGGGTGCGCATTTGTGAGCGTGAGGTTAATACGTAATTAATATGCATCACACACTGGCATCCCAGGCAATTAAGGATCCAGCGGTGTCCGTCGATGCTTCTTAACGAACGTCCTCTTTAATTGGAAACATTTCACTGTAAACATGTTGATTTATATGACTGGCTGTCGTTTGGTGGGATTAGAGAGAGTCAGCGATTAAGGCAGAGGAAGAGAGATGTACTGCGAGGGGGGAAGGGGATATAAAGTTGAAGTTAAGGACCGCATACTGTGAGTCAACACTGGATTTAATTTATTTATACGGGTGAAGACATAGTATGGATGCAAATATTAAAATACATTTTTTTAAAAGCATCCCACTCATAATGCAAGCAGTATTACACAGCAACAGTATTATTAATTATCATATCTAATAAAATATAAATAAAAGCAATAACATTTTAATGCTGTAGCTGGCTGAAGTGCAGGTAATTTATGCTGTTCTGTCCGATCGATAGTAATGCATCCCATTACAGAATACAGAAGTAAAATATCTGATTACAGAGTAACTAGCAACTGTACTTGTCTAGTAAATATGCAGTAGTGTACTGTTGTTATTCTGTCATTTAACTGAGTAGAAGTGTACAGCAGTAAAAAAAAAAATGTAGACTGTAATTGTATGTAAGTTCCACCAATGAATATAAAAGAGAAATACACAATCAGACAAAATAATATGACATCTATTTATATTTCCATCTGTGCTGTCACTCATCCACCCGTACAGAGAATCAGCAGGATTGACATGAAAGTAAACTCTGGCAGAAGAAACACACAAAAAAATGGCAAGGCTGAATTTCAATGCAATGTCTATATTGTTAGCAGATACTATTGTGAACTAATAAACCAACCGAGGAAGCACAATAAATATCCTGTTCCTGTGTTTGTTCCACAGCAAACTACTGGGCTAGGAAACATAAACACACACACATTTGTACGTGTGTGTGTGTGTGTGTGTGCGTGTACGAGGGTTTCCTACCTTCATGTATTATTGTTGTATTACTGTGTTTGTGTGAATGCCTCTGCATGTGTGCCAATGCATGCTCATATTTGTGCATGCCTCTGTGTGAACACAAACAAAGCCAGATGATAATGCCATAATAATATACAATCAAGTCAATGGGGTTTTCCTGTCTGTGGGATGAGAGAGGAGGTCATTGTTCAGGACCCATTTATTCTCACAATCAGGCTGGAGGCAGAAACCAGGAGGTCAAGCGAGCTACAATAGTTTTCGAACAAAAAAAACGGTTTATTGGCCAAGTCTAGAAAGGAAGATTTAACATCTGAAACTAATGATAAAGACAACAAGGTGTTAGAAAAATACTTCAACCAACCAGGACACCAGACTATAAATTGTTCCAGATTTAAATGATGCCCATTTACTGCCATCAACCGCAAACAGGAAGTGCATTCATCCACAAATGAGGTGTCCAACTTGAGGATCTCAGTGGTATTACAATAATCCTGAGACATGTGACCACACCAATACGTGGAGGGGAAGACACGCACAAGAATTTAAAAGACTGTGCATGGAAGTGGTTGTGAATCATATAAGGTTCACAAATATTACTGAATCGACTGTTTTTTTTTCGTCAGCCAGAGGTTACAAGAAATAAGGCAATTTAAAGACTTTACGGTGTTTATGCTACAATTGGTTTCCCAGTTTGCAGCAGTTTTAGAAAGCAAATTTGTAAATGTCAAGGTTTGAGTTTGTAATTGTATAGGCCTATGAAAACTGCAGCAGCTGTCAATCATGTTTGTTAATCTCACTTGAAGCTCAGGCTGTATTAGAAATGTGCATGAATGTCAGCTTCACTGTTTGACTGGTTTTCAGACTCAATGTAAACAATGCATAAACAGTGCTTGAAACTTGGAGTCTTTTTTTGTAAACTGTGAAATTTGGGTAACCCATCATCTGACCTAAATGCATCAGAAGTGTCCATAACTCCCAGTCTAACCAGTCTGAGGCCACCACTGACTGGGACTCTGGAGACGACCAGGCTTTCATGGAAAGAAGCTGGCTCTGCTGAATGAAGCATTTTATTAATATTTCACCAACTGCAGGAATGTGTGTCTATGTGTGTGTGTGAGCTCTTGAGCTTATATCTCTGTGAGGACAGTGTCGGCGTCCCATATTTCTTCAAAAAGGTGTAGGACAGCATTCAAATTTGCTTTGTGTATTTTTATATGCAGACAATAAACAGGGTTACACATCATGTCATGTTGATTATGGCTGAGGTTAAGGGTGAGGCAGTGCACTGTGTCAAATACAGTCCTCACAAGTATAAGAAATAGCATGTGGATGTGTATGCATGCTAACGGGGGGGAAGGGTAAAAGGGAGGAAGCACTTCTGGGAAAGTCAGTTTACCCAACAAGCACTCAGGAAGCACTTTAGTTGTCATGACAGCATCACTACGTTGAGATGATGGGGTGATGGAGAGGGGGTGGGGGAAAGATGGAGAAGAAAGAGAGAGAGGCAGGAGAGGAGTATAAAGCAAGACAGAATTTAGTGAAAGAAGCCATTAGGAGTTTCCAATTGAACACAATCTAAAAAAGATGAATGGCATCTCTTTCCTCAATAAATTAAGTCAATTCATATTTCAGGAGATGATGGCTTCCTGCTACTTGCAGATTTTTGCGCATCATCATTCATCACGCCACGGGATAGCACAACTTCTATTTTTGCGAGGGTAACTGAAAACTCTTTAAGGGCAACTGATAAAATTTTTAAAAGACGGATACAGGTGAGAAAGTATCTTTCTTGTACTGTCGCTTGGTATTTCACATCCAGTGAGTTCTTATCAAAAGTTTCCATCCACAACTTTAGGCTGCACGCTAGCATCAGCAACAGCAGCGCTCCAATATTACTGATTTTCATTTTTACAGCAAGACATTATAAAATAGGAAGCGTAAATTCAAGAAATTGTTGTCTTGATGTGAAGTTAAGTCAATTTAATGTGTCACATTCATGTAATCTATCTGCTATACCTGGAGTTGTGTTTTTAAGGTAAAAGAAAAGTTGTGTTTTTTAGGTGGAAAGTATCAAATACAGTCATTCAAACTAATTAAATAACTTCAACAGCAGAAAGTGAATGACACACCCACAGCAAGGTGGCGTTAGTCCTCAGATCCTCATCAGCACCTGATGATAATCCAATTGAAATGACAGATGCTGCCATAATCATGTGTGTCTCTGTGTTATGCAAGCGACTGTAATACCCTTGTCACCACATCATCAACCACAAGCTCCACACTGCAAGTGTGAGCTGCTGGTTCGCCATCCCATAATTCCCCGGAGGGAGCAGGCAGAAAAGCTTCCTCACATTACGACGCCAGTGAGACAGTTTCTGATGGCAGCACCGCCACTGTGACCAGATCGAGTTTGACATATGCTGCAGTGACGTCTGACAGGCAGGCAAACACAGAGGAACATCAGGGGAGTCCTGGCACTGAAACAAAGTATCGTCAAGGGAAATCCAGCTCTACCCATGACACACTTAGACGACAATTCCTGTGCAAAACGCTGCACTGTTTTATTATTCTTCCAGCAAGGGACAGTTTTTTTTCCCTTCCTAGTAATTCTTTTAATTGATGATACCAACAGTCGTCCTCGTTTTCATTTGTATTCCTTATCTGCTCTTCCTCCTTCCCTCTGCCTACTCCC